>CAJNDV010029147.1:32515-55561 GCA_905221635.1 Symbiodinium sp. CCMP2456 | reverse complement strand
TTTACTATAATATAATATAATATAATATACTATACTATAATATAATATAATATAATATAATATGATATAATATAATATAATATAATATAATATAATATAATATAATACAATATACTTTAATATACTATAATATATTATATTATTTTATAATATACTATAATGGAGCGTCCCGAGCGAAGCCTTGAATTAGCCTGCGAGCCGAGGCACCTCTGCTGAAGCAGGGCGCATGGCGCGAAAAAGAGTCTCTCCACGAAGCTGATGCAGTTCGTACCTCCTGCTGGTGGTACTTACTCTCCACTTTTCCTACATGAAAAGCAAACTCGAGAGCCTGTGGAATCCTGCGGCGAAATGAAGTGACGGCACTTGCAGGCTCGAGTGTCTTGACACTCAGCTCAGACCGCCTCTGCGGCCGGATCCGAGGCGCGGAATGCATCCAGCGCCCGGGGTTTAGGGTTTGGGGCGCTCGGTATTTTCAAGTGGCCATTGTCGATGGAGAGAAGGGTGCTTCTACCGTGCTCTTCGTTCTTCTTCGCCGTCCTTGATATTCTTTGAGGGAGTTGACTCCAGTGTCTGAGCTCTGAGCTCAGCGAGGAGTCGGGCGCAGTCTGGAGCAGCGACTTGCGCTGCTGAAGGCCAAGAAATGTGACTTCCGCAGCGTGCGCTGCGCTGCGAGAAACCCGCGGACAGAGCATGTGCCGTACGCGTTGAGCAGGCTGACCTCCGGCGGCTCAGTGATCCGAAGCAGAGGTGTGGATCGTTTCGTCTGGTTGAGCGTTGCGGGCAAGGAAACGGTGCCGCAGGCTGTTGTATATTTTACATACCAAGTTTGCAGCCCCACCTTTCCGCACGGCATTCATTTTGAAGTCGCCGCTTGGGAAGTCATGCCGTGCTTCCAGACAACCAGGCTGATGCCTTGCATCTGGGATGCCTGGGTGGGGTTGACCAGGCCAGGCTCATTTCTTGTCCTTGCGGAAGGCTGTCTGTGAGCTGCTCGCAGGCGTAGATGTAAATCGTACAGACCGACAGACATGGTATGCACGTTGCACCACGTGACATCACGTGAGTCAGCCGTGCTTATCATCTTCGTGGGCAGTGCCGTCGTCATCCTAATCCTCATTCCAATCTCTAATTCATCCTCCTCCACCTCTTCCTCTTCCTCTTCCTGATGCTGCCGCTTTCTACCTCTGCAGGCAAGCCAGGAAGCGCCGGCAGCCAGCATTGCAGCCCGGTGCTTGGAAGCCTCTTTGAAGACCTCGGTCATGTTGGAAAGGAAGCTCGCTCTTGACGACAGGCTGGTCGGCTGTAACGTTACAAGCTCCATTCGAACTCGAGCTCAAACCGAGAATCTTGCGTTGTTGCGCTGAAAAATCTTGCCACCCTTGGCGTCAAAATCGGAGCCGCGCCGCTGCTCCCAGGATGCGTGCCGTGCAGCGCGTTGCCTTTGCCGCAGCGCGCTGCCTCCGAGCGTGGGCGGAGGCAGCGAGGCCCGATGCATGGGTGTGCAGGGTCTGATATGTCGCTCTCTGGGACTTTTTGAGTCATGCCACAAGCAAAGCTGTTAGATTGTACCTGGTGCGGATAGTGCTAAAATCTTGCGGTGAAGATGTCCGGAGTGATGTTTGAGTGCCAGAGGTGCCTAAGCAATAGATGCTAAACCCTCTATTCAATGCTGGTCCCGTGTCCGAGGCCTCTTCGGCAAGCCGAGACACCTGACCAGGCCACTTGAAGGGGACTTAGTGCAGCACAAGGTATAGGTTGTGCTTAGAGGTACCTTTGCTGGATTATCCTCATAACATAACCCTTCCGATGACCTGCTTGTGCTCGGCCTGCAAGAGGAATTGCTTTGAATCCAAGTGTCTTTAGCTTCGGGCTTGATTCAGCCCTCCGACATGGAGAGGTGCCGAGATGAGTTGGTGGACCTGCCTACACCCAGCCTTCCTTTTCTCAGCACCCGGGCATGAGTTCGCGAGGTGCTGGCCGGGAAGAGCTTGCACCCTGCCCTGGAACGGCTGGCTGCAGGCAGGGCGCCGCATGCACAGCGCAGCATCCTCAGCCCAAGCACCGTGTGCCGTACGTTCTGAGCCTGAGAGTTTTTGCAGTGGGCAGAGGCCAAGAAGCATTGCGCTCGGAGCTTGAGATGCATGGATGTCGGGTGCAGGCCTCTACGAGCTTGAGCGGAGCTCGGCGGCCAAGGAGACTCCGGGATCGTGTAGCCATGAATTTGATTTTTTTCCCTAAGGATTCTGGACCGTCACATGGAATCCTCGGGCTCGGAGCTTGAGCATCTTTCGGCAGAGCAGTCTCAACACTGTGTTACAGATGCAAAGAGTGAGGCCTTGGGTGCGACTCTGGATCCACAGTAGTATATTGTAAAGGTGTAGTATGTTGCAGTGTATGAGAGTAGATAGTAGCATACTGTATGCTATGGTATACAACAGTATCTACCAGTATCTTTTACCATCGTAGTGATTTTGTGCACATTATGCTTATGCTTTTTGTATCGTACAGTATAGTATATCACAGTACGTTCCAGTGTACAACACTGTAGGTTCTATCATACAACTTCTCTATGTAGTATCGTGTCATATCGTCTTGCATGTTACTCTAGTCTATGGTGTTTTTATCACAGTACATGGCGTTATACGGGATGGTACGATATCAGACATGGTATGATGTCATATCACAATGTATGTCTGCTATGTTGTATTTTATTTCACGACTATGATCCCTATCTTATACCGTGCTCTTGTAGTGTCGTAGACTCGGTGCACTGGACGTGCTAGGTTGCCGTTCTTGTTTCAACCCAACATAATGACATAATGTACCACCTTACAATACAGTTCGATGTGACATAGCAAGATATTGTAAACATAGCCCAACACAGTATCGTCTAGTATGTAGATGCACGCGAACACACAAGTTCACACGCTCCCTCTGTCGCTGTCTCCTGTTTTGTATGTGTATGCAGAGGAGTCGGAGCTTCTGCGCCTTGCCACGCGCCTCAGCCGAGCACTGTTTGAGGAACTCCAGGCCGGCAGGATCGAGTCGTAGGGACTTTCGGTGCATTGGGCGGCTTGAAATGTTGGATGTGCTCCCTCCCTCACTCCATGTCTCTGTCGTTGTCTGTGTGTCTCGTTCTCTTTAGCACTTTCTCCCTCCATCTCTCCCTGCGGCTTTCTCCGGCTCTCTCCGTCTGTCTCCGTCTCCGTCTCTGTCTCCATCTCTGTCTCCGTCTCCGTCTCTGTCTCTGTCTCTCTCTCGCCGCATCTTTCCGTCTCTCCGCATCTTTTTCTTTTCTGTCCCTCGCCCTCGCTGCAATCCCGCTTCTGCGTTCTTTGAGCCGTTTCCCTCGTCCGCTATGTGTAGGAGTCTGCACGAGGATCTTAGGGCGTCCTGCAGCGACTCGATGGGCTCGCACATCCGTGCAACGCAGAGTATACGTAGACCGTGAATATACCTAAGAGAGCCGTGCTCCGCTGATCTGCCCACACGAGGCGAAAGAGGGCTCGGACTTTGTGTAGGGCGGTTTTCGGATTCGGTTGAAGTCTTGCGACCGAGATGGCGCATCAGGAGAAGCTCTGTAAACGGTACGCCGGACCGGCCCCGCATGTCTTCCGACATCTTCCAACCCCCATAGTCTTAGAAGTCTCAAAACTTCCATTTCCCCCAAAAGCCTTAAACTGGACCTAAACCTGGAACCTTCTAAGCTGTGTGTGGAAGATCTGGTGCTTTTTGGGAGGATGCCCGGCACTCGCTGGCCTATGCCCAGGAGCGCCTGTCCCACTTGCAGATTCTTGCAGCTGGGACATCACTGGAGCGGCGGGTAGATTATTTTGGGGTCCTTATACTCAGGATCCTAGTAATTTGGGTTCTTTTTCAGGGTCCGTCAAAGGTGGTTCTAGATGTCGGAGCAATTGAACCTAAGCCTGTAGCTTTGAGCCTAAGCTTGTAGCAGCAGCTTCGTCCTCAGGAGTTTCGAAGCAGATTTGGAGTCCGATGGCGACAAGCTAAATTCTGAAAAGAGCTTGTTCCCTAAACCCTAAACCCTACACTCCCTTCATTTGTAGGCATTTGAGCAGGTTTCAGTTCGCGTGATCAGGAGTGATGTGAAGACCCGTGCTTCTAGGACCTGGAAGCAACTTTCCCCAAAGAGGTGCGAGTAGAGGAAATGACGGTTCGCGACCTGCCTGTCACCTCAATCTCCGAAAGTTGTTGGAACCTGCCGATGAGGTGGCCAATGATCGCCGCAAGCAGATGGGCCGCCACCAGGCTTGAATTGGACACTATCAGCAGCAGCAGCCGCAGAAGAATAAAGCTTCCGCAACAACTGTGGTTTAGAACGGTTACCAGGTCGCCCGTACTGAGTCTAGGCTTTCAGATGCCGGCTCCTTGACTCAGGCTGCAGCCAGAGATCTTAATGGCTGCGAGGGAGATCAAAAGAACGGTTTGCATCAGTGTTGTCGAGAAGTCACTTGCAACTCTGCACAGGCTCATGTGTGAATCAGCGAAGCATCAGACTGCACGGCAAGAGTTCAGACGTTTGCGCGGGTAGCAAGAGAAGCCCCAAGCCGTGAGGAAGGGAGTGCGTAGCTTTTCCTGCATAGAGCCAGTCGAAGCAAGGACGACGAAACGCCAAACAGCCGGCTCTCCGCAGGCAGAATGTTGTCGTGTGAGTTGTAACACACCGTAAAGGACTGTCCGTTGAAGTGCAGCGTGGCTCAGACTTTGCTGCAGAGCTCCAGCAGGTTCACATTCATGCACATCGAAGAACAAAGTTGAGGTGATCGTCTTTGAGAATCATCACGGCTTACCTCCTGGAATACACCTGCGCATCTCTATGCGATTTTGATCCCTACAGCAACCTCAAGCAGCTCGCCAGTTTCGACCCGCGCGCAGAACGCTCAAACTGGAGCGTTCAATTCAAAGCCAAATGGGCCTTGCTTCTTGGAGGTATTGGATTTTGCGGTGACATGGCCTACGCAGAGGCACTCGCAGAATATGCAAAGGGAGCTTTGCCAGCGATTGTGTGGGAGCAGCAACGGTGCAGTCCACCAGAAGTCTGCGGCGTGCTTTCCAACTTTGACATTGTGCTGGTGTGCGATATGTACATCGACTTGCCACGGAAGTTGTGGAGTCCGAAGCGGGACCATGTTCTGAAAGAGTTTGTGCTAAAGGGAGGATTTCTGGCGTTTATGGGCGGTGAGCCGTTGGCGAAAGACCGGATCTTCAAGGCGAAATTGGACAAAGTTTAGGCGGGGTTGAACAAATTCGTGCACTGCACGAATTTGTTCAATCCCGCCTAAAGCGGAGATTAAAAAAATCGTCTGCACCAGCGCAGACATCGCGGACTCGCAGCTCTCTGGTGAGGTCAGCAATGCGCACGAGTCACTTGTGGAAGGGTTGAACTACGACTCTTTCAACACAGCTGTGGAATTAGGGGCATCCAGCTCAATGTCACTCACAGAACTTTCGGAGTGCTCCAGCACCACTGGAACAAGCAATCGGCCTCAGGCGACCTTCGAAGAGTTCTTCAGAAGTTGAAGGAAGGCACAAGAACGAAGCTTCTTCTGAGGTTGTGGGCGAAAGCAAACATCTCGCTGAACCTCGATCTGAATCTTGTCGAGGGCTACGTTTATCAGCTAGGCAAGGCCGAGATGGCCCTGCAAGATTTCATGAAGGACCCGAGTGACGTCGCGCAAGCGCAGAAGGAGATCAATTCCAGTAGACAAGAGATTTTGAGTTACAAGGTCCGGATTGAAACATGGCGCGCTGAAATGGATGGCGTGGCAAGGCAGTTCGAGCTTGCCCTTGAGGAAATATCGTGGATAGAGACTATGATGAGTGTGCGTTCACAGTGAGGAGGATGTTGGATGCCCATGAACTCTAGCAGGGGAGTCCGAGTGTGCTGCAACAGAGGAGGCTGCGATTACCCTGGAGGAGATTTCTTAATCTTGCAGGGGGCGTGAGGTTGGTGAAGGCGGAGGCCCTTGGGTTTAGGGTGACCGAGATTTGGGTCCTTTGGGGCTTATGCAGGTGTAAAGCCTGGGGAGTCAAAGAGTGGAGAGCCTCTTTGAGCTTTGCATTCTGGCCCATGTCTCTACTCACCTGGTCTTCTTCGCAAGATGCTTGGGCTCAAAATTGGCCCGGCATTAACCAAGAGGTGCGTTTCGTCGCAATGACGGAAGAAGCCGAAGCGTCCAATGCTACCCGAGACCGGCTCTTCGAGATTGTGCGAGATGGAGACTATGCAGAAGCCACGAAAAGTATATCAACAGCAGATATGTCATGCGGCCATACAGCTCTGCAGCAGAATTTTCTGTTTTTGTCGCGGCACGACGCCGTCGAGGCTCGGAACTATTGGCGAAGCAGTGCGTGGCGATGGGGGTGAATTTGGAGGAGGGACGTTCATGGACAGACACCTCTCTTCTGGGCCGCACGGCCGGCAACATGCCGGTTGTGAAACGTCTGCTTAATCTTGGCTTTGAGATCAAGTACTTTGAGATCAACTACTTCTGACGGCCAACGCAGGCTGCTTGAAATCTTGAGTCCATGAAAAGCTATCAGTTGCTATTTGCGAAACATGCGCCTTTCCAGCATTCAAGACGCTTTGTAAGGCATAGTGCGAGCCCGAAGTTTGTGGACGACCGGCATGCCTGTTCTGAAGGACTCTGACTCCCAACCCCTCAGGGCAGCTTAACTTCGCGACAAGTGCTCAACGCTGGTCTCTGTCATTGCAACGGAAAAAGTGCTGGGGGCCTGGTTCCGAGGCAGCTCCATCTCGCGGAAAGCTTCCCAAATTAGGGGTACCTTTGCCGGAGGCCCCCATAATAGGGATTCTCTTCTATTGGGTTCTAGATTAGGGTCGCCATATTCTGGGAAACTACCACATGACTATATGCATATCGGAGCGTACGAGCCCTAATGTTTTCTTCAGACCAGCACGATATCGAGAGACTTGCCAACATGTGTGGTGCAATGAATCCGGAACACTGAAGCATCTTGCATGCATTTGGCCCTGAGTTACACCCTTGGTGATTCATGTTTCATATAGACATTGTCAATGGTAGTCATTCTGACTTGTTTCTCTATTCGCTTTGCTGCTGGGTTGTCTTAACCCAATGGCTGGCGCATACCGTTTCACGCAGGCCCTTTTCCGCATGCCATTAACACGGTCTCCAACCTCTATGACTCTATATCAAGATAGGCACAGGAGCTTCTGGCTTGTCGAGAAATTATTTTTGCTTTTCTCCCTGGCACCATGTCAGAAGCCGGTTGAATGTTTATGCCATAATATGCTATTGACCTCTTGTCCTTATCGATCTCTCCCAACAGTTGCATCAAGTCTCGAAGAAGCCCTTGGCCCATAACGGCATGACTATGAGAGGTGGTTTTCCTGGTCGTTGCGGCTCCAGCCTTTCACGTCCGATCTCACTCGGGGCTGCAAAGTCGGCCCAGGAGAGCACCAGATCGGCAGAGTAGCTTCAGGGAGAACCTCCCCGGCCCGGACATCGAAGCCCGGAAAGCCTTAAGCTTTTGTTTGTCAGTCTCATGACGGAGTCCTCCAAGAAATCTCCACTCAGATGATTTGTGCATGTGGCGTCTCATGCTCGGATCACCAGCGACTGCGGCGGAGCCCGCCGGCTCCGAGGAGTGATTGCAGGGTCCTTGTGCGCGTGGTCGCTTCGGGAGAAACTGATCCAGTGGGCCCTGTGAAAGGCGGCTGCTCGCTCACCTTTGCGCTGCCGGGGGTCTCGGTGGCTGCGAACTTCGGCGGTTCTTGAGGATGGAAGCCAGACGGAAGTCAGCACAGATTTCGGATGTATTTTGTTGAGGAGGCTTGGCGTTCATAGGCACAATTGCACGACAGCGGTTCGGACTTCATTGAAACTTGTAAGTTGGGCCTCCAGTGGATCTGGGGAGTGTCCGCGGCTCCGGTGCCTGAAACGGCTGATTTAAGTTGTTACGGCTGTCAATCTATCGTTGTAGCACCGTTGCTCCGACCACGTGGTGGTCTGGGTCGCTCTTGGAGGAGCTGCGCCCGGCCTCCACAGCCCGCGCTGCGCGTGGCCCGGCGCCGGGCGCAGCGCGGGTTGCAAGGCCGCCTGCGGGAAGAAGGCCGGAGAGCTTCGATGGCTTCAGGGAGGTCGGCTTCTTTGTTTTGAGAGTGCAGTGGATATAGTCTCTTTTGTCCAGGAGCAGCAACTTCCACGACCAGCTTGTCGATTAGGGTAGCAGGCTCTGTTCTAAGTAGAAGCAGGCTCCAGGTACAGGGAAGAAATCGAAATCGCAAGCCAAAGTTCCGAAGATTCTTTGGCTTGGGCTCCCCCCTTTTTGTCCCCAACCAACCAAAGGCTTCCGTTTGTCGCCCTCACCCTTCAGCTCGGATGGCCGCTCGGCTTCCTCAGATCGGTGGAGGGCGGGGGCCGTTCGTTGCAAGGCAAATTGATGCTGAAGGCTCATTACAGATCCTGCCGCCCGGTGCAGACAGCATCCAATCGGGCTCCTATCAACAGAACCATGCTTCTCTGCTGGGGCCCGACCTGCCGTGCTGCCACGCCGTGCGGAACGAAGCTTGCACAGGCTTGCATATGCGTAGAACGCCAAGCCCGAGGTTTTTTCGTGGCTGCAGTTGACGAGCTCAACTGCCAGGCATGGGGTCGAGTTCAGGACGACGCTGGCAATTGTTGCAAGTGCAATTTCTCGAAGTTGGTGCCAATAAGAATGGCACCGCAGCACCACCAAATGATTCCCAGAAGAAAGAAGAATCACGAGTGACAATGACTGCCATGATGCTCAGGGCTCAGGACACGAAGAATCATGATTCTGGCAATGCTTGTAATGCCAGCTGCCAGCGGGTACTCAAACATTTAATTGTTATAATTGTGGTAATTCTGGCAACTGCAACAATAGGTCTACTAGCCATGGCAGCGATGGCAACAACTTCTCAAAGAAGTCTAAGAGTGGTTGGAACTGTAGGAATTATAGACAGTAGCAATACGCCAGCCAGCAACGGCGAAGGCTAGCAGCAACAGCAGCATAGCAAAAAGTAGCAGGAGGAAGGCAACGGAAGATATTCTGATACTTACCCAAACGTGCGGGATCACGATGGGGAGATTACGATGGAAGTAAATGGCAAGTAGTATCCGGGCGAGGGAGGCGCTCTCGGCTGTTCCGTGGGCCCGGTCTGCTCGGGACACCGAGGTCATGGTAACCTCCACTACTTTGTCGCTTCCCCTCTCAGTGTGTGTTTTGGGTGGACATGGCGCTCCCGCCAGTCTCGTGCTCGCTTTAGCCTTCAAGCCGCTGCGAAGTGGCAGGACCGCGCTATTTGGCTCTTGGGTCAAATTTGCAAAGTCGGCAATCGTGCGCCGTTGCAGTGCCGTGCAAACGTGGGGGTGCGACTCGTCTTCCCGCTACGGTCACGTTCGATTCTGCCTCCCGAAATCGCGCTCCCGCTACAGTGTCGTGCATACTTTGGGGCAGCGAGTCATGTTTCCGCCTCCAAATATCGTGTCCCCGGCACAGTCCCCTTCGTTCCTTGTCTGCCAAGATCATGCCGCAGTGCCGTGGGTGTCCTGGCCCTGCCGCGGCGTGGCTTGTGGGACTCATGGGCTGGGTCCTGGGAGCCTGTGGGGCCCTGGCATAGTATGAGGTATGCAGCTCTTTCTAGTCTGTGATGGTACAGAAAGAACTCCAGCCTAATATCCGGGGTACTTCGCCATGGTAATGCGAGGTTTGGATTTCTCGACAAAGCCGTGCAACAACCAACGCCGATGGGATGTCGGAAGACTCCCCTGAACCCTAACAATGCTATATATGAGATTTGAAGTTCTACTACTCCCCGAGCCTAGGCCGGAACATTCCAGAGCATCAGCCCAACACCCCAACTTCATCACAGCAGAGACTCCTGTACGAGGCCCCAAGCCTGGGAAGGAGTTTGGCGCACCGACGTGGTGAGGTCTACGGCGGGGGTCCCGGCTCTTGGAGCGCTGCAGAGAACCAACAGTCAGTTAGAGCTTCAGAGCTTTTGAGTTTGGCCACTTGCTATGCGAATAGAGATTGTTCTTAAAGTTATACCCGAACATAAGTTATGGGTTGAGTCATCGAGGCTGCTTAAACCTTGTGACTGTCGGCTTTTCGACATTTCGGATTTGCTGCTTTGGGCTGTTGGAGCAGACAAGGACAGGAAACAACGTCAACGCTGCCGGTGGAGGCCAAGCAGAGTTCCGGCACCAAACATCCAGGATATCAAAGGTTGCCATGGCATGAGAATAATTTCAATAACCATAAGAATCATCCTGATAATTTGAGCTGTAGCTGTTGGAGGCCATTGGTGATTGATCGCAGTCTGTAGGCCCTACGCTGTTCTTGAGCTTTAGAGGTCCTAGCTTTTGGACTTGTGTTGGCGTTCTTTGTCGTGGTCGGCAAACGGCAGGTCGCTTGTGTTTCTGATGAACTAGACCAGAGAAGCCAAGAGACACCATGCATTCGTAGCATCATGCGAGTTCGAGTCTCACAGAATCTCTTACAGGATCCATCATGGTCCAGGCGAAGCATCTTCGGATGCTTCCTGCTGGCCGTGGTTTCGGGCCTTCACTTGCTGCCAACCCTCTTCGAAGGTACTTGGGGCTGCACTGCGACGGCATCAGATCTTGCCAGAATACGTTCTGGACTGACAGCTCAGCCTCGTCAACGCCATGTCAATGAGAGTAGTCTAGGATGGGAGTGGGAGAGGTCATGGGATTGGCCTCCGGGGTGTGTGCGCGATCTTCCTTATGTCTTGAGTTTTATTGTATTGCATCGTGTCGTATTGCATTCAAATTATGTCAGAATTTGGTATCAGATGGTTTCATGTTGTATCATCCTTTCAGAGCAGTTTGATGCCGTGTTGCGAGGACCTTTGTGCCGCTCCAGGTAGCAAGGCCGGACACCAAGTGAGATACCATGACGCGAATAAGGGGGACTAAGAGGGATTGTGGGGTCCGGGCGCACAGGGCGCCGTGTTACATTGCACAAAATGTGGTAAGCCGAGGTTTTAGCGCGATCTTCAGAAAACAATCGAGATTGTAGCGCCTGCCGGAAACTATTGGAAGTTGTACAAGACTCCACACAGCCAATATTGTTCGGCAGTGATCATCATCATCATCATCATCATCATCTGTTGCATTAAGTGGCGGCACTCTGAAAATGCCAGTGGTTTAGGCCATCCCGCGCATGTTATGAACCCTTGTGATAGTGCGTTCAAACATCCTTCTGCAGTACGTTGTACGAAGTGGCAAAGAATGCTATAAATACCAGTGTTTTGGGCTAAGATCGCCCTTAGAGTCGACGCCGTCGCCCCCGCGCTGCACCCCCACCACCCCCCACCGACCCCCACCCCCGAACGAAAATGCAAGAAGACCCAAGGAAAGAAGCACAGCACCCCATGCGCCTGCTACCTACTACCATTATGAAGGTTTGCTACTGTGCTTTTGGTTGTTTGGGACAACAGTGGGGGTGATTCCAAGCCTGCTCGAACACGTCCATACTTCAGGACTTGGTGGGCCTGTGGGGTTCATTCACTACGAAATTGCACCTTCCTCCTTTGCCACTATGGGATCCTGGACCCCCGCACCCCGCCCAGAGCATCCAGAAGTGGGACATTTCAACTAAGGCCACGCAGCTCGTGTCGCAGCTGCCCAGCTGTACGGTGCTGATGGTGCTCACCTGAGCAGGTCTCACGCGGTCGTACAAGTTGCCCGCGGGCAAAATGCTTGCAGGCATCCAGTATGCACAGCCACCAGAGTTGCCGTCACAGTTCTTGCCGCCGAGTTTGCATTCCAGGCCAACGAATTCCGTGAGGATCGGGCGCGCTTCTCAGCTACCTGTTTCAGATCTGTACTCTTCCGGAGGCCAGGCTTGTTGACGTTGTAGCCTCGCTTTCACAAGCATCTCCAGCACAAAGAGTCCCTAAGGCACGACTTCTCAGAGCCAACCTGCACCGCTCCGGGGCCTCTCGGGCCCTCGTCTCGCACCTTGATGGCCGTAGTCTTTGTCGAAGTGGGGGACTTTGAGAATTTGTTTTTTTGTTTAGGGTTTCGGTTTTGACAGGAAGTGACATGGCCCCACTTGTGGCCAAGTCACGAGCTCCCACTGAGGAGCCTTGACGGCCGCCGCTTTGGTGAGCTCTGCCCCGAAGCCTTCGATGCCATCCTCGTGGATGCGCCCAAGCCCTCAGTCAAAGAGTCCCCGACCAGCGCACTACAAACGTTGTTAATGAAGGTTGCCATCGCGGTATTAGTGAATCATAGCGGCTTAAAGAGAGGGTTACCGCAAAGGTGTAAAGGTGTAAAGGAATTAGGGATTATTATACGCGTTTCGCTAAGGGTTACTGCAAGGATACTGCAGGGCAGATGGGGCTGGGACGAGTGCTTCGGACGGTTTTCCGGATTCTACGAGAGACTGAGGCCTTGCTCTGGCGAGGGCAACATCCGCAAGGACTCTTCGCTTCTTTGTAAAGCGATCCTATGAGGATGTGAACCCCAAGCCCTAAACCCTAAACCCATTGTGCAAGGCTAGGGCCAGATCTGAGCTTGGCACGTGAAAGGGCCATGCAATCTGACGATCACCATCATTGGTTTAGGGGTTTAGGGGTTTAGGGTTTAGGAGGTTTGCTCAGATATCGGTGACTGCACCGAACAGCAGGACCCAAAGGCATTCGACCGCTGGGCTCGGATCCCAGAGCGGCGCGTGCAAACTCCACACCTCGGAGTTTGCTACCAGTGGTGCATGGTTGCGAAGATTCAGTACTTTTTGGAGACATTCTCGTGCTCCACGCAGGACTCTGTGCTGTCAGTGCCCTTGCACGCAGTTGCGATGACCTTCATCGTAGCCATTTCTGGAGTACCGGAAGCATGGCCCAGACAGATGTCATCAGCCAAGACAGCCAACAGAAGCAAACGCGAGCGATCCCTGATCGCCTGCCCGATGTTACATTTTAGATGTGTTTTCTACTTTGCACTTGGGTTTTGTGTGGGGAATCGTGGCATTAAGCAGGCTGCCCATTTCTTCGCAATAGATCCTTCTGAGCTCGGCGACTCGCCCCGCGACTCACTGCGGCTCGAGGCATCCGTGTTCGAGGCTCGGCAGCGGCTCCTTGGTTTTGCTTTCCATGTCCGAAGGCTTCGGCCCCGCAGCTGAAGATGGCCAATGAGGACGGCACTGCTCCCCATTCACTCGTATAGCCCTGTCCAGACAATGGAAGGAGGCGGAAGATCTCACCCACTTGGAGGCACCTCTCTCGACACGGCTTTGCACTCTTGTGGCTGGTGGGTTCTGAGCCGACGGGCCCTGCCAGAAACTCAAAGCGAACTCTGCCGGCGGGCGCATGGAAAATGTGATGAAGGGTGCCCCAACCTCAGTCTTCGGCAGTTCTTATCTTGGATCTCAGTATCTGAGCCCCCACAGCGGCATGCACTATCGCATCCTCGCCCCGAGTCCATCGATCGATTCCGGTCAAGCACCACGCGCCGAAAGCAGGAGGCAGAGTTTAAGAAGCATCTGGCTTCGCTTCCAGCTTGGATTCAGGGCGTGCTGAACCATATACGCGCATCACATACATGCACAAATACACATTACATGTCCGAGTGTGCACAGTAAATATGTCAGCTGTCATCACGCATGACGCAGGATCAGTCACACGGTGTTATCAGTGCAGGTGGCTCAACTCGAGGACCACTCCGACGAGGAGTTCTTGGGACCAACGCAAACCTCCACCCAACAAGATAATTATTTGTATATATATATATATAGAGATATAGATACAGATATCGATATAGACAGAGACATAGATATAGATACAAATGCAGATGTAGACAGTACAGTAATGGTAACATAGTATCTGCTAAGATAATAGGCTGTGCAGTACTGATCTACTAGACAGTACTCATCCGCAGAAGGCCCCCGAAGTCCCCGGAAACCCCTAAACCCTAAACCCTAAACCCTAAACCCTAAACCCTAAACCCTAAACCCTAAACCCTAAACCCTAAACCCTAAACCCTAAACCCAAAGTCCCCGGAAGGAGAACAGTCCTGTGGCTGGTGAGAGAGCCTCGAGACCTGGCGGCAGCTCGTGCGTTTGGATTCTTTTGGTTTAGGGTATTACTGGCAATGGTAGTAGTACTAGCCACGAAAGTACTATGCTAGTAGCAATAATGGAAATTTTCGGAATAAATGTAAACTTATTCTGAACAGTAAAATGAGTAGCAATAGCAATAATGATAATAACAATAAGAGCACCATCGGTAATGATGAGAACGCCATGATGTGAATCAAGAAAAAGGCGAAGGAAATCAGGCTTCAAAAGGCAAAGATGAGACGATCCAATGGTGAACAAAAGTCCATGCAGACCCAGTAACACACCACACAACCACCAAGAAATCGAATCAGACACAGAGGATCAGAGGGATGAAACTCGCTTTCAGGAAGGATCCCACTCCTCGGAGCCGGTTGATGGAGCCAGGAGGTGGGTCACGAGGGATCAGTAATGGTAAGAGCCACCACAGTAGAGTAGTAGTTGCGCAAGCCATAGTTCCAGAAGTTGATGGCAAGTTGGATTGTGTTGGCTTTGGGGCCCAGGCTGAGTTTTTTGCAGGAGAAAGGTTGTTGGTAGCTTCCGCGAGCGTAGGCCACCTTGATGGGTTGGAGCCAGTAAGGGTTGTGTGGATTGCAGTTTTTGGCCAAGGTTTTAGTGTGCAGTCTCGAAGAGCAAGGGTGTATTCTGCCGCAAGGATCCGTGAGCCCACCTGAGAGTTAAGAAGACCTTCTTTCCCCCGAGCCTGACGCCAAGAACCTCCAAAGGATCCTTAAAGCAAAGATCGAGCTTGAGCCTGTAACGGTTCCTTTAAAGGTTCCTTTATAGGGTTCCTTGGATCATTGACGGGTTCCTTTATGGGGTTCGGAAGTGTCACCGGCAGTGTCTGCCACGACTGCCATCTCTCCGGATTGAAAAAGCAGAAGGACGAGAAGTCACTGTGGGACAAGTTCAGACGCCTCGAATTTTTTGCCGCAACGAAATGAAGGGCACTTCAAGAACTTCAGCACTGAATTACGCACATCGTCATTCAACTCAACAGCTCTGCGCCGTGAGCTACAACGGTGATAACAATGGCAATAACTACAGACCACAGCTGCAAAAGCAACAATGAGAAATACCAACAGTAACCCTAATTAACCCCTACATTGCATCCTCAGTGACCCCCCCCCCAATTTGATCCCAAAATGCCAGACGGCTCTGAGATCAACAAGCCGATCTGCAGCTTGGCTCCGCCCAAGAAGGGTTTCATCAGATGAATAATACCCAGTAGACGAGTAGGATTGTACGACACAATAGCATAACCAGAGCTTCAGAGTGGAAGGTGTTCGGGGCCCCTAGATTGGAGTTCGTCTCCATGTCTTTTGTTCGCGTCTCACGTCCGACGGAGATACAAGGGGCTTGCAGCCGGAAAGTAGACCAGGAAGCAGTGAGCTGAGAGTGCATCACTTCAGAGATGTTCCTTGCTCAATTCAGGGCACAGTCATCCTGACATTCTTCCCCCGTCTGAAGCGCAAGATGCCGTGGAGGAAAGTGGCTGAGCCCCGGCACGCATTTTCAGGTTTCCGACGTGAATAACTGTTGCTTGTCACGTGCGAAATGTGTACGGATCAGTAGAAACTTTCGCATATCTGTTTACATGTGCTGAGATGTACGGTCGGAAACAGTGCCATCGTCCAACAGCCTTAAATGTGCATATGTATATATATATATAAACACATAATTATACATGTACGTATGTATGTACGTATGTATGTATGTATGTATGTATGCACGTATGCATGTATGCATGTATGATGTACGTATGCATGCATGGATGTATGCATGTATATATGTATGTAGGTACATGCATTCAGATATGCCTCGTTAGTGCATATTGAATATCATATATGTTTGCACACATAGAACTTGTATATGATCTGTTTACCTTCCCGTCTACCCATCAACCAATCTATCTGTCAAGCCGTCAAGCCACCGGCTATGTAGCTATGTGCCTAGCTGTCTGTCTGCCTGGTTGGCCGGCTGGCTCTCTCACCCTCACTCTCACTCTCACTCACTCTCTCTCTCTCTCTACATACCCGCGCTATGCATGCATGCATGAATGCGTGCATGGATACAGCCGCACAAGCATACACACATACGTACATAGATGTATGCGAGCGTACGTACATAGATACATTCTTACATGCATACATACATACCTACATACTGACATACTTATTTGCTTATTTGCTTGCTTACTCACTTGCTCGCTTGCTTACTTACGTACTTACGTACTTACTTACCTACTTTCTTAAATACAACCTGGCTTACTGACTTACTGACTTACTGACTTAATGACTGACTTGCTTGCTTACTTACTTACTTACTTATGCCAGCACATACATGCATGCATACTTGCGTGCTTGCATGCGTACATACAGGCGTACATTCATGCGAACATGCATAAATGTGCCCATGCAGGGACCAATGCATACATACATAAACACATGCGCAGACCGGAGATACGATGTACATGCATGCATGCATGCATGCATGCATGCATGCATGCATGCATGCATGCATGCATGCATCCGTACATGTGTATATAAAGCAATCCACACATGTATATCGCCTAGACCCGTAGACAGCATGTAGCCAACTGTACGACATTGTATTTATGGCGCTTCTCTTTGCTCTGACCGTTCAGCTTCCTGTACCGGCCTCTCAAGCTTTCTGCCTGCCTGACCACGTTGATATGGCACTGGGCTTCCGAGTCATGCAGCCCCTGTGGCCAAGATGCTTCGTATGTGGCCGGCGAAGTGGAGAACGACACCAAGAAGCCAAAAGTGCTGCCCGCCGTGTATTCAGCCCAAAAAACGCGCAGACGTTGAAATGTTGATCTAAAACTTTGCATTCCAAGGGCAGCAGTGCTAGCAAGCCGGGTCATGATGGCACTGACGATGGTCTGTATTACGAAGGCAGTAGCAATGGTATTCGTAAGGATAAGGGTCGTAGCAAAATCAGAAGTACTCGTAGTAGTAATAAAGACTGCTTTCAGCACTTGCGGTAAAGCTGACTGCAATGATAAGCTACAGCTATTGCTACAGTGGCAAAGGTGTGCAAAGGTAAACAAGTTATGAACATCTACAAAAGATTATACTGATCATTAGCAGCACTCATTTTGTTCTGGCTCCGCGCGTGTGAGCTTGCTCTCAGAGATGTTGCCAAACAAAGAATGTTTTGTCACTCATGTACATTGCAGATGCTTACATACACGATATGCATTTGCATGTGTATATATGCAAATGTAAACCATTGTGCATCTATAGAATCGAAGTACAGGGTACTTAGGGTGTAGTATACCAGCGGAAGTGGGGCATTGGGAGAGTCTGGTAAAGTGTCAGCAGTGCAGCTGGGCGCTAAACAACAGAGAATACAAAAGACTTAGACCTGTGTCATCTGCTACTAACCAATTTGTCCATCTATCTGTCTACATCTATCGATCCACCTTTCTATCTATCCATCTATCCATCCGCCTATCTATCTATATCTACCTGTTCAGATCTATTAATCTATCTCTCTATATCTATCCATCCATCCAGCCATCTATCCATCCATCCATCCATCAATCCATTTATCTGTCTATCTATTTGTCTATCTATCTATCTATCTATCTGTCTGTCTGTCTATCTATCTCTCTATCTATCTGTCTTTCCCAGCCATCTATCGACCGATCACAAGAAGCGGAGGCTTGATTACTTCTCCACGACCTCGGCCTACTGCTTCAACGACGAGAAGTTCCGACCGATTAGGACCCTTGGCTTGCACTCCCAAGGTCCTCAACAATGCCGAACCGAAAGCCGAGGAATGCCCTGTGACACTGGGTCGTCAACTGCATCGCCGGCTTGAGGGTTAGGGTCGGAGGTTCAGCCGCCATCCCAAGGTCGATGGAACCAGGGGCGTCTCGATCACCGAAGGCCTCGTGTTGGAAGGATTCTGAGAGGCTAGAAGTAGACCTGCAGTACGGTAGCAACACAGCATGTCCGGGCTTCCTTCATCTCCATGGTTCCAATTTCGCGATCACGATGGCAGGCCTCTGTTGACCACGAGATTGACATTGATGGGACAGGGGTAGGCGCCTGGTCAGCAGCTAGCCCTTTCAGGAGCTTAACTGTAGGGTACTTTGCACAAGCGGTAATCTCGTACGTTTTTATGTGTGTCCGCTTTGACCAATGCAAAGACATCAAGAAAGAACAACAACAAGCCAACAAGCCAAGACACCAACAAACCCTCAAAAAACAAGCCTCTACCTATCTATATAATCTAGCTACCTATCTATCTGCCTATCTACCTACCACCTACCCACCTACCTACCTACCTACCTACCTACCTACCTACCTACCTACCTACCTATCTACCTCTCGACCTGTCTGCCCATCTGTCTATCTGTCTATCGATGCATCTTTCCGGTTCTTTATCTATCTACCTGTTTACCTATCTATCTATCGATCTATCTATCTTTCTTTCTTTCTATCTATGTATCTCTCTATCTCTCTATGGATCTATGTATCTATGTATCGATCGATCTTTCGACCTATCTATCTATCTATCTATCTATCCATCTATCTATCTATCTATCTATCTATCTATCTATCTATCTATCTATCTCTATGTATCTCTCTATCTATCCATGGATCTATCTATCTATGTCCCGATCGATCTATCGATCCATCGATCCATCGATCCATCGATCTATCTACCTATCTGTCTGTCTGTCTGTCTATCTAGGTAGCTAGCTAGCCATCTATCTGTGTATACATCCAAAAGCACAAGCACCTCGTTTGCATACATTTGCATTTTCATGCATGAGCTCTGGTCCGGCTATTGTTATTGTTGTTCTGGGGGTTGGCTGTGGACCCTTTGATCGATCTGTTGTTCTTGCAACATTACGGGTTTGAACTGAAGCCCTACCCTAAACCTTTTGATCGTGCCTAGCTCTTCTCCCACGAGGCTGGCGTGCCCAATATTCCCAAAAACCACAATCAAGGGATGCTGAAGTCTTTGTTGGGGATCTTTTCTTCTATGGGAACCTGAGGTGAAGAGATTCCGACAGCTACAGGCCTCGAACCCGCTGTTTGCGGACATGCCGACTCCTCGACTTCACCGGCAAATCGCGTCTGCTCCACAATTCCTGAGCAATATCGGAAAATACTGGTGTGTAGTAGTACAACAGCACTACGGCCTTTGGACATTTCATCGATGTTCTTATGACTGGGACTAGATGTGTTGCTATGTAATCTCGTTTCCGTCTGTACGCAGATTGCCATCTTTGACACTTGCTGTGCAGGGACAGAATTACATGGTAGTCGTGTTCTCGATGGAGATCCAATATTAAGTGTACTGGTTTTTGTATCGTTATACTTCACTACAGCGTCATAGAACAAATTGGAACGTTGCCACGTTTTTCGTGGCGTTGACATCAGGGGCACGTTTCTGCTTGGATAATACACGGTCTTTGCCATCGAACGGCTTCTTGGTGCGTGGATTACTTCCCCCAATGGTCAGTATTGCCACGATATACTACATTCTGCTTATGACCGTCATGTTCTATGATTCCACTGTCATTTCTGTGTTACAAGCTTATTCGCAGTCATACGCTGTGAGCGTGATTTACACCAAGATTTGTGCAGTACTTTGCTATTCTGCAAGGTACCGCACAGAATGTGCTGCAGTCCTAATACATTTTGCTGTTGCTGTATCTGTTTGCCTGCTTGTTCTTATCACTTGCTCTGTCCATGGATCGGGGTGTCGCCTGAGGCCAAGGCTGCGAAAGAGACAGTCCACGGCCCAGCCCGATTTGGGGAATCGCTGTTTGCGGACATGTCGACTCCTCGACTTCACCGGCAAATCGCGTGTGCGCGACAATTCCTGAGCAATATCAGAAAATACTGGTTGGGTAGTAGTACAACAGCACTACGGCCTTTGGACATTTCATCGATGTTCTTATTACTGGGACTAGATGTGTTGCTATGTAATCTCGTTTCCGTCTGTACGCAGATTGCCATCTTTGACACTTGCTGTGCAGGGACAGAATTACATGGTAGTCGTGTTCTCGATGGAGATCCAATATTAAGTGTACTGGTTTTTGTATCGTTATACTTCACTACAGCGTCATAGAACAAATTGGAACGTTGCCACGTTTTTCGTGGCGTTGACATCAGGGGCACGTTTCTGATTGGATAATACACGATCTTTGCCATCGAACGGCTTCTTGGTGCTTGGATTACTTGGTGTCCTTCATTGCTGGCCCCCAATGGTCAGTATTGCCGCGCTATACCTACAGCTACTATCGCTGCAAGGCTATGATTGTTTTTATTCTGACATGGTCTGACTACAAGTATCACCGCCACCACAGTTGCACAATCGTACAGAAGCATCATAATCATCATAATCCCCATAGGCATCATCACCATCATCATCATCATCGTCATCATCGCCATCATCATCATCATCATCATGATGTCATATCTACTTCCGACGCTTGTAAGTATAGCAGTTTGTTGGCACATGATCAATCGAACGATAGTACTAGGATGCTGTTCCATTTCCGCTATTGGGACCCGAGGATATTCTTGAAAGCAAACTAAAAGAGTGACGGGACATTGGTGAAGGAGCGCCACCAGCGCTTGGTCAAAGGCCAGGAATTGTGGTTGATATGTGCACGACATCCTTGCTCTGGTTTTTCAATAGCTCGAGTCGGATCCGGGCCGTTCGCGCGCAAAGGTTTCCATGCGGGCTCCGTGCTCGTTTTCTTTCAGAAGCCGAGCTCACTTCGGTTACTCTGGGCATCAACTGTTTTCGAGCAGCCTTTGACATCATTCAGTGTCTGGACCAGCACAGATTTCCGTGGATCTTGGAGAATCCTAGTACTTGCACACCATGGCGAACTTTCGTTATACTGTCGTCTTGGTAACACGGCACTTAATTGGCAAGGTCACAAGCAGTTGTCGAAGGCTTCTCCGTGACTCACCCTCTTCTTTGTTGTGGCACGGTCTTCTGTTCGCCAGCCAAGCCGAAGCAGCCTGTCAAGCCCAAGAACGAGCTGAAGGCGTGGGAGGAGCGCGGCGCTTGGTTAATGACATCCCATGTATTCTCCCAACAGCAACATGCACAGCGGACCAGCGTCGTGGCCGAAACTAGGGGAGGGCTCGTTCATAAGCATCTGTCTGTGGGCCAGGATTGGTCTTCAGCGGGTGATGTTGGTTAGTCTTCATGGACTCCTGAGTCTGTCTACTTACCAGCTCCCACGCAAGTCGCAGGACGAGAAGGACGCAGCTTCCACGGCGAGTCGATGCCTCGGACGACGAAAGCGTGCTGAGAGTCTGAGAATAGGCTGTTTCCGGGTTCAGGGCTAGAAGTCTTGCTTGTTCATCCTTGCGCAGGACAGGTGCAGGTTGAGTAGTGCGCAGCAGAATAGTTCGGTCGAGGGTGCCCATGTCCCAGAGTTTTCCACGTGCTGCGCAAGCGACATTGAACGAGAAGGTGTAACCGTTTGCAAGGCATGTCGTTTTTGCAAACACCATAGCGGCATGTGATGGAAGTAAGACATGCAGTTGCCAGTCTGGAGACGACTCCAAGCAGTGGACGTGCTATAACCTGCGAGTTTACAGTTGCCAGTACAGACAGTGGGCGTTCGCTACAGTTCAAGGTGCTTGCAGGAGATCTGGCTACAAGGCTACGAGAAGAGAGTGCTGACATACCGAGCCGCCAGCCTGAAGCGTCCCGCGTTGTCCTTAAGGTGTACTTGGCGACATAGTGAGCGGCGCAGCGGTCACGCTCGGCCTGGAACAGGATTGGGCCAGGCTCTGGGTTCAAGACAGTGAGACTCAGGTCGGGTTCCCATCTGAGGGCTGAGGGCAGCGTAGACTAAAACTACACACATGCAGGGTTGTGACCTCTAATCAGTATGTAGGCACTTGACTTGGTTGGCAGATGTTGACGTGCGTGTGTCCTTCCGGTGTGCACAACTCTGGAATGACTACCGGAAGCCCAAAGCCCTAAACGGCAAGCCCCTGAGCCCTAAAGCTAAAGACAATGAACCCTGATCGTAGGGCCCTGGCCTTTGTTGTTGGAACTTGTCATGGTTTGTCGCAGGACAAAACTGCCAAGGACGGGGAAGATGTTGCAGAGTAGCTCTCTCTCTCTCTCTCCCTCCCTCGCTCTCGCTTTCTCAGTGTTTATATCCAACCCAGCACCTTGCAATACCAGACGATGAGGCATGAAGAGACCTTTCCATGACCTTTCCATCAACCCTGCGTTACTTTGGAAACCAGCATCCCAAGGCGACAGAGGCTTGAGAAGTCGAAACTAGAAGCAAGCACGGAACAAATGCATAGTGATACTGCTACTCCTCACTCTCCTCCTGCTCCCCTTGCAGCACATGCTGCTGCTGCTGCTGCTGCTGCTGCCACTACTACTACTACCACTGCTACTATTGTGATTTGTGCTACAAGTCTTGCTATTGCTTACACTACAAGTCCTACTACTACTCCTGCGACAACGACAACAACAACTCCTGTTCCTTCTCCTCCTCCTACCAGTCCTGCTGCTACTCCTGCTGCTGCTGCTGCTGCTACTACTACTACTACTACGACTACTACTGGTGGTACTGCTATCACTACTACTACTACTACTACTACTACTACTACTACTACTGCTACTACTACTACTACTACTACTACTACAAGTACTACTACTACACTATACTAGTACCACTACGACTACTACTAGTACTGCTACGATTACTACTACTTCTACTACTGCTACTACTACTACTACTACTACGACGACTACTACTACTACTACGACGACTACTACTGCTACTGCTTCTGCTACTGCTACTGCTACTACTACTACTACTACTACTACTACTACTGGTGGTACTGCTATCACTACTACTACTACTACTACTACTACTACTACTACCGCTACTAC
>CAJNDV010029147.1:0-15958 GCA_905221635.1 Symbiodinium sp. CCMP2456 | reverse complement strand
CGGGGGTCAGAGTGCGCCGATTGTTGAAGTAGTCGTCGTCACCGTAGCGGTAGTAGTCGTCGTCGTCGTCATGGTGGTGGTGGTGGTGGTGGAGGTGGTGGTGGCTTAGGAGTTCGAGTTTGAAGTAGTCAGGCTGCTGTTCCCGCTAGCCTCGTGCAGGCTGACCTTCGCGTTTGCTCAACGCAGGGAGCTAAGCTGGACAAGTGTGTGAGGCATCTACAAGTGAGCGTACGAAGAGTATGCTGGGATCATGAAGCATCATCATGACATGTCGACAGCATCTGTCGTGTCGTACCCTCGCAGTTTGTTTCAGTTGGAAGAGCTAGCTGGACTAAGTCGTTATGGGATACCCGACCTGCATGAAGCGGCACAGTTTTCAGGTGCAGATCAGCTGCCCCAGGAGGGACCGGTACGGCCTCCAGACTATGAGGCTTTGGGCCTCAGTTGACTGGACTCTGTGGGCTCTGCCAGGTTCCCCGAAATCCCTTCAAAGCTACGTGGAAGTGCAGCTTTCCCAGCTTTTCTCCCAGGCCGATTCCGTGCTGGTGCGCGTCGACTGCGGCGGCTTGTTCACAATTCAGAGTTGCTTGTGCCCATGCCTTCGGAGATGATTTGCCTAGACTGGTGCACAGCAGATGCAGATGTGTCGGCTTCCACACGGGTGTTTTTTGGGGTCGTGCGGCCGTATCTTAAGAAGAGAGGAAGAGAACTGTCCTGGAAGCGGCTGCGAAGGTCCAGACGCACCGGAGGAAGACACCTGCACCGAGCCACATAGGATGGTGCTCTAGAGTCCGATCTGAGGACGTTTCAAGGTTGAGCACCAACTCCGACGTCCGAAGGATTTTTTTTGGTCAGATCTCCATAGCCGAGAAGCGGCCACTGCAGCTCCAGACAGTTTCTAATTCCGCCGCAAGCGCAAGAGAATTTCGGACCGGACAGGTGCAAGTTTCACCAAGGCTTCAAACACAGTTCGCAGAAGACAGTGCAATTGAGCCGTAAGCCATTGACCAACATCTCTTGTCTTACAAGTACCGTCGTTTCTTTCTTTGGACTGTGTTTTCGAAGGCTTGCAACGATTTGTCCTTAGCTAGCCTGGGGCGAAGGTGCCAGGCTGTCAACTCTTGCAACAGGTTACAAGTGGGAGATGAGCTCTAAACTCTAAGCTGTCTAAGCTGTCTGAGCTGTTTGGTATGTGTTTCTGGTATGTTCCGTTTATTTGAGGTGGTTCGGCCCTTAGAGAGGGCCAGGCCCTCCTTGCGTGCCTTCTTGAGCCCTTGGACCTCCGAAGCCGCAGCTGAACGCAAAATGCGACACCCCAAGTGATGCGGGCGAGTCTCATCCTCTCTGGCTTCTGGCATGACAGCCAGCTTTACGGGTTCTACGCGTTTCATGGTAGAGGTGACAGCCCTGTACTCCGAGTGCCGGAAGAAGGATCTTGCTTCCCGCATCGAAGACTCGTCTCGTACGTCGGCCCTGCAAAGGCCTGGCCAGAGCTACTCTGAACAAGAGAGGATGAGGTCACCGGGAGCATGTTGGGAGCAGAGCCACAAGAAGATGGCAGCGGAGACCAACTCATGCAGCACGCTCTTCGATGATCGAAAAGAAAGGGTTGCAGTTGCAGAGGGGCCCGTGGGATAAAGAGAGCCGGGCAACTTACGATCTTCACGCGGACCGGGATGAGTAGGTCAGCAACTCCTTCGAGTCCGTCCCACCCAGCCAAGAATCTTAGCCCTTACAACTCATGGGACGCAAGGCTCCAAAATAGTCTAGGGCACTTACGGTTGAACTTGATTGTCAAACTTGATCTACCTGACTCAATGAAAGCTTGAAAGACTCTAAGAATGCACGCAATTCACTGCAGCGCAATCTTCAGGCCTTCGAAGCGATGAGATCTGCAAGGCTAGAGCCCAACGAGGTCGGGAGCCATGTTGGATGTCGCTTGGAACTTTGAGAGACTTTTCAGGCCATGCAAGCTACGGCAGGCAGCTGTCAATAAGACACTGAGGGACGAAGACCTGAAGCTACTGCCTGACCATCTCCACCAGACTTCTGGACACTTTTGATGGCATGCCAGGTAACCTACACTGCCCTGCTCCGCTTCGAGCTCAGAGTTCGCCGAGATCCGAAGAAGGTTTGGCCCCTGCCCTTCCCGACAACTGGTGCCGCCGGGCGAGGCGCGCGCATCGCGGCCGGCGACCAGGCCGGTGCCCAGCGCCTCGCCGCGGAGGGAAGGCTAAACGAGGCAAGGAGGGGTGGGAACGGGGCATCGCATGGAGGGGAGGGGACAGAGCAGAACTTCCTGACGCCTGTTCCTCTTCTTCTTGCTGTAGAAAGATATTAGAGGGGACCTGAAGCCGCGAGGCCGGCTTTCTAGGCTCTGGTTGTGAAATTTTGCGTTTCGGGGGCATGGACATAAAAGATGCAGTTTCCGGCCTTCCTGTCATCGGTGCTGCTTTCTGATGTCTCTTTATTAAACATTCTGACCAAGAGGTGGGCTTCACACTGCTCATCAATGCCTATGCCATGCCTTTGCCCCAGGTTGTGGGTGTCCCATACTAGGAGCACAAGCACGGTTCCTGCATCTTGAGAAAGGAGGCTGCTGCGCTGAAGTGTGGAATTCTGAAGCAAGGTCGGGCGATGTCCGCGGTGCAAAGGATGCTTTCGAGTTGCTCAGCAAGCAGTCGCAGCCCCACAGCTGGCCTAAGCTTGCACCAACAGTGGCGAAAGTATGCGGTGCCGGCGCGGTGCCGGGCCGAGGTCGAGGCCCAACTTGGCTTCGTACACTGCCTTGATGAAAGCCTACGCAAAGGCCAGGCAGAGCACCATGTGAGCGCTCGCTTCGGTTCGGACAACGGCGTCTGCGTTGCTGCGGCTTCTTTTTCAGAAGCTGCAAATGATGCCGGTGAGTGTGCTCTGACAGGCAAGGGATGCACGGGGTGCCGATGAAGTGCTGGTGCAGATTCAAAAGCACAGCCAGGGACTCTGACGCAATGATGGCCTGCTGTGAAGATGCAAAGCTGTAGCCTGAAAAGCCCCAGGGCCACCTGCTCAGGTCTGCAGCCGAATTCGGCGACCTATGCCACCCTCATATCGGCGCAGGCTAAGGCGGAGCGGCAAGCTTTTGACGCGTCTGAAAGAATTTAGTCCGAGACAGCCTTCCTTGCGGTAGCATGGGACGATGCGGCCAGCCTGAACAGACAGTGGCGCCGGAATATTTATGGAAGATCGTGTCGTTGGCTGATACAGAAATGCTACGTTGTGAGGGCGCGGAGGGAGATCCGAGATGGCAGGCTCAGCAGCTGCAGCGTGCCCTGGAGCTCTTCCGATTGCAGGGAAAGCCACCCGGCCTTGAAGCGCGGCAAAACGTCCGGGCACAGCATAGTTGCGCCGTCTCAGCGGAAGTTGTGTAGCCGAGGCCCACGCTCGCAAGCGGCACAGCTCTCATCTCTGCATACTCCAGGCTGCGAAGCTGCAAAGCTCGTGAGCGACTTCTTTCGCTGCATGTTTGGTCCTGGGCTGGATCCAGGCTGTGTCGAGTTTAAGGAGGCTAAAGTACGGATGGTTCAGATGCGAGACAGATGGAAGGCAGAAGGACTCAGCCGGAGCGCAGCGCGTGCTCGACGAAATGCTGTCGGCCTCGATCAGGCCAGACAGCTGTCGCGACTGACATGTCAGGTTGCGACTATTCGACAGAGAGCCCTCTGGGCATCCCGTCCATGCTTACTGTGAGGCCCGATGGCATCTGCATCAAACAGCTGGAGTTCGCCAAACTACGGGCAGCTCCCCGGTCCCAAAAGGATGCCTCGGAGGTCTAGCGGGGATGGTGGGATGGTGGACAACACGGATGGTTTTCTAGTCTGCAAGTTCAGGTGATGTTATCCGAAAAACAGAGCCAGCAGTGCACGCACACGCACACCCACCCACACCCACACGCACGCACCTTATGTGTGTACGTGCATATAGGTATGATGCATATCTGCATATGCAAGCGTGCTTGTGTATATGTATATATATATATATATTCATGCACACAGACAGGACTGTCTCCCAAGCGACCTCCGGTTTACTTTCCCTCTGCTCTGAGGCACCGAGGCTTGCGCTGAAAAGCAGTGCAAGGACCGCAAGTGCGAACGAGCCGCGTCTTCAGTCAGAAAAGGCTTGTTCGTTTCATGGTTGGCGGAAAGATGCATGCCGTGCTCGACAACGACGCATGGTCGATGTCTCTGGTTGCTGCGATGGCATCTTCATGATCGCCGCAAAGCCATGTGGCACGAAGAGATTTCGAAACCATGTGGTGGCATGTGCCCTGGGAGCTTTTTGACAAGGCTCTTTGCACTACCTGTAGCTTCATGATACCCCAGCTGCCTGGTCCAGTGCATACGTACATCATGTCATGCTGAAGTTGGGTGCCGATCCTGTTGGGATGAACTAAGGTCGCTGCGTGGCCACGATACAGTCAAACAAGAGTTGTAGCTGTGGAGATCAAGGGAATGTTTGCATACAAGCACACGCACGATTGTGCTTCCTGGGTGTTCATGATGCGCCATGGCCAATGTGACCGCCTTGACGCTGGCGGCTGGGCGACTCGCCTTTCCAATCTTGCCTTTCTCGGTCTTCTGTTTGCCAGTGCGGAATCCTCTTCAGCCACGATGGATGCAGACCTTCAGTGTCTCTCACAATCTACTTCATAATCTAGCCCGGTTAATTTCATAGAATTGCCACGGACGAGGGTTTGGAGTTCAGAGTCGGGGATCTCGGATGCCGGGAGCGCCTGGAAAAGAGACTCAATTGGCTGAGGTTCACACTCTACTCTACTCTAGTGTCGTAGGGTACTCTACTCTACTCTGGAGGGTGAAGATCCCAACATACTTGAGCCGCACATGCTATTATGCTCAAGCTCTCTACCATGCCATTAAATGGCAGAGTAGAGTACCCTACTGTACTATAGTAGAGTAGGGTAGCGTCCCCCGAAAGGAAGGGCACTCTTCTGGGTACCTCGCTGGGCTGCCTTGGGGGCTTGGCGCGGTTCTTCCTGGGCAAGGCAGACTCCAAGGCGGCTTTCGGAGCCCTGGGCTTCACGGTTTTCGAGTTGCAGGGTTTGGGTTTAGGGTTTAGGGTTAGGGCCTAGAGTTTCGGGTTTAGGGTGTCGGGTTTGGGTTTAAACGGCGTACTACTATATACGGGATTGATTCAGGGTCTGAGGGTTCTCATTGCCAGTTTCGTCGCCCCGTCGCCCCGAGAGCGTAAGGAACTTCAGAGATCACTGGCGCTACGGCAGTGTTCCCGCCTCACAACCGGTCGAAGGGGTGTAGAGATTCTTCCTGAGCTATTGAGTAGTGCCACTTCCATACTGTTGGTGCTGTTGGCATAGATGTAAGGGGGCTGCGGAGCCAGGCGGGGGCTTCATCAGGAGAGGGAGGACTTCCGTCGAAAACGACGGGAGGGAGATATGGTATATGGCATAGGGTTAGCAGAACGTGCGAGAGAATGCCGCGTTGTGCTTGTGACTGCCGGTGAGATGGCTTTGAGGCAGGCATTGGCCGTCGTGCACACGCTCTGTACGGAGCTTCGGCTCCGTGCGAGGTGTCTGCACGAAGGTCGATTCCTCCCTCGAATGAAGCTGCCCACCGGCACGAGGAACAGAAGTTGAATCATGAAGAGGGCACGAGGTTTTGAGCTGGAGCAGTTGTCAGTTGCGGCGAGCGTCTTTTCTGAGAGCGCAGCTGCCACGAAAGCTTCTTCAACAGCTGTCGCGAAGACATCCTGGCGTTGAGTGTGTTCTTTCATCAGCATGTGTACACCTACCACTTGAAGTCCTCTCCAAGGAAGTCTGACGGCCGGTCATTCTTCCTTGGAGAGGACTTCAGATCCATTGGTTCCGTTCTTGATGGATTGTGAAGGTCCCTGAGCCTGAGGAGCAGAGTCTATCAGAACCGGGCAACGTTTTCATCCCAGGCATACCGTGTGCCACAGCTTGACGTCCCTTTGCGTCTGGGTGCTCCGCGCTTGAAATGAAGCGCTGGTCTAAAAGACGACAGACTCAACATACGCGTCTTCGTTTCTGCACTGCCCTCAGCCCTACTCTCTCCTAGGCCCCACTCGCCAAATCCTACGTCCCAAACGCTTCTCCCTAGCCCTAGCTTATCTAAGGGAACCCCAAATGTCTCCGAACACTATAGCTAGTCTAGAGGAGGCCCTTGTTTAGATTCTACTTTGTAGCCCCTGTTTGTCCTTAATCCGGTTTCCAACTCTTTGGGGATTACTAATACTATAGCTTATGTTTTATTGTAGCCCCGGAGTCGAATCCCGAAAGCCTCTGCAGGCCAAGGCCTCTTCTGCGCCACTCGCGGCGCCCCTGCGCCGGGGCCGGGGCCTGGGCTTTGCGGAGACAGAGGCGACCAGGGCTGCGGTTTAGCTTGGGCTGAGAATGATTACAGGTTGCCGTGGATTGTGTCTGTTTGGAGGCGGCTTCTTTGGTATTTACGATAAATCCCGCGCGCTGATCTCGACCTGGGCTTTGGCGTGCTGCAAGTGTTTCGCTTCTAAGCCTTCTGTAGTACATCCCACATGGGGAACATCATTCATGATTCAGGAGAGGAGCCCAATCTGAATAATGGTCCGGAAACATAAGATTAGTTCTTCCTCGTCGCAATGCAAAATCGTATTCCTAAACTTCGCAGTTCCATTGGAAAAGGCCGGGTGCAGATTTCCATGCACAGTTCGGTGTTGCGACGACTTCGCATGCATGAGCGTCTTGATATGTCTTGATGCAGCTGCAAGAACTCACTTGACAGTCCCATGTTGTTTTCTGAAGCAAAGCTATTCAGAGGTCATCGACGAGGAAACTTGACCCCGCTCCTTGACGAAATGCACCCGAAGCTTCGCATGTGGGTAGTCAGCGTCTTCGGAGCTGCAATCCGCTAAGCAAACAGACGCTAAGCCCTCCAAGCCTTGACGCCTCCATCGCACCTTTTTTCTGGGTTCTTGTTAAGGGATTTAATTTAAGTTACCATAATAAGGAAACCATATTATTTACTGTAGATCCCTATCATGGTAACTTAAATTAAATCCCTTAACAAGAACCCAGTTGTGCAGGGTGAGCGCCGGCCGGATGCGGCACGCTTCGTGTCGCGGCGCCTCCTCGGAGAGGCTTTCCTACTGGTGGTTGACATCCCGCATGGGCTATGGATTCCAAATATCTCTCGGTGCAGATACCAACCACTGCAGCAGCAGCAGTGGCATTGTTGTTATCAGCTTGGTGGTGGTGATGGTGGTGGTGGTGGTGCTGCTTTTCCTGCTGCTGCTGCTGCTGCTGCTGCCGGTGGGTGCCGGTGCGGTGCTGGCGGCTGTGATCGTGGTGCTGCTGCTTGCGGGGGAAGATGAGGAATGCGACGGTAGAGGGCGACTATGAAAGAAGGGACGGGTTAGAAGCATAGCCTTGAGATTGACAACAGTGAGGAAGCTGCTAGTGCTGTTGATGCCGATGCGGTCGATAATGAGGGGGAGATGGTGCGCTTTTCTCAGTGATTCTTCTTACGTTTGCGGATGTTTGGGGGGAAGCCCACTGAGTCATCTCCCGGCACTTCACAGCAGGAAGGACTCTGCACACTCTCAAGGCTTGGGCGTTTCAGTCAGGATGGACAAGGTGTGTCAGGATCAGCGTTTGCAAGTCCCACCCTGCTTTAGATGAGCTTAGACTTTGGGAGTATGAATGCAGGCGGCAGGGACTTCTCCTACATGCCAACAGCGGAGGTGGCAGATTGTGAGACAGGCTTCGGCCGAGAGTTTTGCAAAGCTGTTGCGGTGCTGTGCAGATTTAGGATGGTACGTCTCTCCGCAATAAGTTGCGGAAAAGCCGTAATCGTTTACACTAGCAGTTGTGTCAGCACCGATGTCTGGCAAGCCAAATACGAGCAGTTCAGTGTTCCTGACCATCTTCTCCGTGCAGGTTCTTCATGAGAAGGCCTTTCTGGATCTGCTGTCCAGATTTCTAGCAGAGGCGCTCCGTCCGACTGGGAAGAGGTGGAATCAATGAACGCTACGATTCAGAAGCAACAGACACAATGACCATCGTCGTCGTCGCTGTCATCTCTCTCGGATCGCAGCGTCTCGGTGAAACAGGTTGCGAGGCTGATTGACAGACTCGATATCGTGCCCGGCACCTCATGCGTGCTGCCCCATTGCACAACCAGAAACTAAGTATAAGCGGCGATGGCACCGCGGTGCTGTATCGCCGGCGCAAGAGGAAGGTCAGCGGGCGCCTCACCTGCTAAAAACCAGATTCGGAAGCCACAAACTGTGTAAACTGCGCAGCCACGGTACATGTAGGGGTCTTCCACAAGCCATTGGGGATAGGATGTGCCAACAAGAGGCTTGTTGCCCACCCAGGGCATGGCAGCATGCGGCGATGCGCATTGAGCAGTGTATGAGGAGGGCATACGACCAGTACTGATCCCATGTGTCCCTCGTCGTTATCATCATCAACATCATCATCATCACCATCCTCGCCATTGACTCATCATTCTGAGAGTTCAAGTAATATAGGTGTCATAATTATTTCGACAGGGTTTTGATGTATGTTATACTATACGTATGTATGTATATACATTTATGTATGTGTAAGTATGTATGTATATATAGATATATAGGGACTACAAGTGACTACAAGGGATACGAGTAATACTATTTCTGATTATTCACGCCCGTATGTCGATCATGATCCAAAGCCTTTCAACAAAACAGACAATCCTAGCTGAGCTTTCTTCGGCCCTCGATGGCCTGCCAGGCTCGCCTGGGTCGACTTCAGACGACCCCAAAGTATGGGCCAGCCAAGGACGTTCGGGTTTTTGGGTTGTCGTATGCGGGGTTTAGGGCATTGCTCTATTAAGTGAGTCTCAGCACCTGATGTGTGGCATTGCGAGATTGTTTTGCAGGCTCTCTGCGAAACACGTGCTGCCACAGACTGGTTCTGCTTCTTGCCCCTGCGGAGGAGCACTTTGCAGCAACTCTGGTCGAGGACCAGAGAAAAGGCTGCATCGCAAATCTGCAGGGTACCACAAGCCTGTCTCTTCTTTGCACTGACATCGACTTCACTTCCGCGAGCAAGTAGCAATTGGGCTTTGCCATGTCATGCTGGCAGGTGCAGAGCACTCTGGCTGTTAGGGACCTCGCATTGGGGCGAGGTAGCTACGAGTCGGCTGTTTGGCTGGCTGAGAAGAATGGCACGCTTTCGGCCAGGACGAGCTGGCCTGTTTCGCCGGCAGCCACGGCCCTTTGAAGATAGAGGCTGGCGGGAGGGATGCGCAGGCTTCGAGACGAAATCTGCAGCATGCTATGGACACCAGATGTATTTCGGCAAGTTGCCACATGTCGCCCCACCCGACCTAAGTCGCGACATGTGACGCCGGCTTGGAAAGCAACGAGCAACCGGGCACTCTCGCAAGCTTCGCGCAGGTGCTGGAGTTTGAGACGGGTCGACCAAATTTAAAGGCCAGGGCGTTGCAAGTAGCATCAGAAAGAACTAACGCAGCAATGCTTCGAGCCGACACAGTGTTACCAAATTACCAGCGCCAACTTGGCCGAAACCACGGCGACTTGCATGAATGCCAGGTCACCTACCCAGGGCTGGAAGATGGCGACACAGTTGCCTTCGTCAGCCGGCAACTCAGACGCCCCAAGCCCTGCCCTCTGAATGTCTGAGTTCCGGCGATCCTGTTGCAACAACTTGTACCAGCAATAATGGCAGTCTATCAAGTCTGCAACGAAGCGAAACCAAGCGAAGGTAAACCCTGCCAGTTTGCAAGCATCATCTTCTTTTGCATGACATCCCTAAAGTTCTACTTCTTGCAGTCTTGGAGTGGCTCTCCCCGCAAGCCTTGGCAGCACTTCCTTCGAATCGCCAGGCCATTTTGATGTTCCTGCCTGGGCACAGCCGGAGATCTCCTTGCCCAGTGGCGGATGCTGTGAACGGCGGGATTCCCAGACATCCTTGCCATTCAATGCCGCAGATGCACCTCATCTTTTGCAACAAAAAATATACGCACACCTAGCAGCAGTGGTCGTCGCCGTCGTCGTTTGCATCGTGGCGGCTTCTGCCGCTGGTGGTGGTGGTGGTGGTGGTGGTGGTGGTGGCGGTGGTGGCGGTGGCGGTGTTGTTAGCTGCTGTTGAGGTGGTTCTGGTAGAGGTCATCAGTAATCAATGCAATCATCACACAGGTTTAAATTTAAGAACCTCGCAGAAGCCGTCCAAGGTTCCTTTACGGGCCGTTGGGCAACGTGCCGCTTCGAGGTCCGGGAGTGGCAGGCGGGACCTGTAGCGTAGACAATCGGAGGGAGGACTTGTCCAAGCCTGTCAGAAGAAGAAGAAGGAGGGAAGGAAGGAAGGAAGGAAGGAAGGAAGGAAGGAAGGAAGGAAGGAAGGAAGGAAGGAAGGAAGGAAGGCAGGAAGGAAAGAAGGAAGGAAAGAATGAAGGAAGGAAGGAAGGAGGGAAGGAGGGAAGGAGGGAAGGAGGGAAGGGAGGGAAGGGAGGGAAGGTAGGGAACGTAGGGAAGAAGGGGGGAGAGGGAGGGAGGGACAGGGAACCCGGCAAAATTATCAAAATTCCGGCAAAACCATCGTGATGTGGGAGGCCTTGCCCACACCACTCTGCTCGTCCTTCTCCTCAGCGAGCTGGCTCGTCGCTTGTCTCAGCCAGTTGTTCGGGAGAACGCCTGTGGATGAAAGCATGCAGCTGCCCCTCAGGCTCACGGCCACGCCTTCAGCGGAGCGTCGTCTGCCTGCTCCAAGCCTCAGACCTTCAGAACACGCAGAACTATGCAGACCTTGTTTCCAAAACCGCATCAGAAGCCATTTGCGTGACCCAGGTTTCTCGCGGCGCAGCGTACCGGCGAGGGCCGCGTTGGTGCTGCGGAGGTGCGAGCGGCCAGGAAACAGCGTTCGCCGATGGTTGTGGCTGCAATGCTGTTTGTCAGTGTGTCGGGCAGACAGTGCCGGCAATTTCGGCTTGACCAGTAGCTGGAGCATAAGTAACGGGTCTCGTCATTTCGTGCAATGCAGTCACCCTGTCTTGATTGCTCTCGCTGGCCGCCAGTTTGACTGCTTGCTTCGGAACAGTGGCTGTTGTGATGTACTGGGTTTCGTAGCAAGTTTCGGTCAATCGACATTCTACAGTCGCTAATGCCACAATCCCGGCTGCGTGGAAAGGTACTGAAAGGCGAGTCGCTGGAAGAGCTTCGACGCGGGTGGCTTTGGGGTCAAGGGGCTGTCCCGTGCATATGCGTTGTCCACCTGGTCTCTTGCGACTGCCTTTGAGACTTCACCTGTGATCAGAAGAGCAAGCCAGGCCGGTATTTTGGCTGGATGCTGGAGCTTCGCTGCACGAGGAGCTCAGAGCGAGTGTATTGGAGATAGATGACATGGGCCTTCTTTGGCATCAGATGCATCATAGACACATTTATGGGAATTGTTGCCCTTCTGGTGTCGGGAAGGATGGACAGTGCGAGGGCGGAGCCCGGAGGGACGAGGGTGCATGTGTCCAGGGCGAGCGCCGGGGTTTATTGCTGATCTGAGCCCCCACACGATGAACCCTCGCACATGCACACCCAATGCTGTTGTCAAGCATCTGAGTCAGTGGTTTCTCGTGGGCTTGGGAAGTCCTGGCGGCAGCTCAGGTGTTGTGTTCTTGGAGTCATCACGTGAATCACTCTCCCAACCTTTCAGCTGCTGGTAGCTGTGGCCACGGTGTCACACTCAAACACTAGCCAACGAGCACACAAGAACAACTATACGCACGCATGAATATGGTTGTTCGCTGTGGGGAGGGCAAGCGTAAGGGGGCGGAGGGGAACCCACCCAAACCACGGGAGGGGAGAGAATAGCCAGGTTTTTGGCAATAGTATACAGCAAAATACTACATGTGGTAGCATTTGGACCATTGGCGGCAGGGGGCGGCACCGGGGCAGTACGTAGGTAGCTGGGTCCTATATGGTCCTACAAATGTATGCAGGTATGTATCATTCATACAAGTGCACTGCAGCATATGAATCTGTTGCGGGCCAGTGTCCACAGTTCTTTTCTGTGGGTTTCTGTATCTAGATACGTGTTCGAGTTCCGATGTACCACGCCAGGGTGATCTCCTGTAGATTCGATGGAGATCCGTGCCCGAGGGTTGACCTGCGATTGCCTGTCGGATTGTCTATGAAAGGCGAGAAAAGTCGAGCTTAGTTTGGCTTACGCATCAACCGCATTTTGCCGATACCAGTCCGGCCCGAGAGGCAGGGTGAAGGGGGTGGCAGGTGATGGTGGTGGGCTGCGAGGATCGCGAAGGCCGTAATCATATCCGAAATCGCGTAGGTTTAAACTTGACCTGCAAACCACATGCCGGCTTGTTTCCTGCACCGTATCCGAAGTTGCTTTGCAACCATTTTTGCCAAAGCACGCGCCAAAACGAAAACCTGCCAATGGGTTTCCTCACTGGGGCGGTATGATTTCACTACAATCTGCCGCCGATGGGCTGCGGGCCCGTCTCAAGGCTTATCAGGTGACAACTGGCGGGTACCACGAGTGGCATCCGGTGCGAAGCGCAAGCGTCAGACCAGAACGCGACACGGACACCCAGCAGCAGATACACCCTGCTCCCGGACCCTCGCAAGCCGATCCCAATGTTCTGCTCCGCCCTGTTGGAGAACCCACGAACAATATAGTATAAAAAATGAAAAGAAAAGATACGAAAATTTCGTAGAATATAGTCTAATGTAGTAACATGTCGCATCATACAGCCGATCAGAGGAACGGAGGGGCTCTTCGGCGCCGCTGTGCGTGGGCGCCTTGGGCTCCCTGGCCTGGTCGGGAGCCCAAAAGAGTTTCACCCTTTCTGCGCTGCGGAGGGCGCTAGGAGGGCGCTAGGAGGGGGGGGTGGGGGAACTGCAGGGTTTCTTGAAAGTTCGATCCTGCTTTGAGAGTTGGGGGGCTGAACGTTCTTGCAGGCCTGCGCCTGGCAGCTGAACTTTTTACGCGAAGAAGCTCTACAGCTGTTTGTTCTCCGAGGTCCTTGCGCATTAGACCGCAGACGGCGGTCAGCTCGATTGAGCAGCTTCCTGAGACATTGCTGACGATAAGATCTGCATGTGGGTGAAAATGGCACCCCCCCCCCGCTTCAGAGAATTTCTCCCTGAGCAACCGAAGAAGATGAAGTTCGAGTTCAATGCACATCGCGAACTTTTCAGCATATTGCTGTCCTGCTGCCAATCCAGCATAAGGAGGCAAGGCAGCCTGGAAGGCCTGTAAGATGCCCGATCCCTCTGATGCAGCTAAATGAGGCCGCCATCCTGATAATCAACTTTTCTAGAATATCATAGAATATCATCGAATATCATAGAATATCATAGAATAGCAGTGATGAGTGACAAGAGCTTCCAAAGGATGGCAAAAGATCCGCACTAGGCTGGCGGCCCAAGCGCTGTCGCACATTCAGGACCGCTGCTGCCTGTGACGGTGAGCCCCGCCTTGCTTGTTTTCCATGCTCTTTAGGGTTTAGGGTTTAGGGTTTAGGGTTTAGGGTTTAGGGTTTATAGCATAGGGTTTTGCAGCCCATTATGCTATAATGATGATAAGGAACCCCCAAAATACTATAGGCAATTATTTGGGCCCCTATACAAAATTTAGCCTGCTGGTGGGAGCTGCCATTGTTGAACACGCGCAGACTCAGATCAAAGATATTAGACAAAACCACTCGGAAAAGCTATTGGGTCCCGCTAGCCTGTATAGAACTGTCTATCGCCGCATAGTTTGCAGCCGTTCGGGCTTGTGACTCTGTCATCACCTCTGTGGTTGCCTTGAACCTGCGCGTCATGCAGTTCAGTCCAAGCGAGGCTATGGAAGGTGCAGCTCGATTACAGTTTGAACGAAAACTCCGAACACCACGGCTCCAGTCCGTGTTCAGGGGCCACGAGTGCAACGACACCTAACAGAGACGGCCTTTGCGCAGGTGTGCCCAATCAGTCTGAAGGTACATTGAACCCTAAGCCCTAAATGCCAGTGGAAGGAGTCGTTTGCCAAGAATGTCACAGAGCTTGCGCCCGAGGCGCACTGCTGGGGCGGAACCACTTTCCGGCATGAAGGGAAGAAGGTCTTGTGGGTAAATGGACCAAAACCCCCTATACCACCCTACAAAACACCGCAATATAGACCTGCCTCAGAGCCCTTAGAGCTGTTTCGGAATCAAAAAGTCCCTTCGAGCCCCAGTCGAAAAACCCTAAACCCTAAACCCTAAACCCTAAACCCTAAACCCTACATACCCCGACCTGCAGGTCGCCGGAGCCAGCCCTGAGGTGGGCAGAGGGCTGGGAAAAGTTAGCCATCGGATCCTCCTTTTACTTAGTTCCCAAATGCCAAACCTTTAAACTTTTTGAGTTCTTATAACGTAGTAGCAATCTGAAAGCTTAACCTTTTCTTTCCCTGGCTTATTGGGGAAGTAAGTTTATGGTTCCTATATGGGGGTTTCCGAAAATAGGGGACCCTAATATAGTACCCTAAATAATAGGAACCTTATTATAAGGGACTCCAAATAAGGTTATGGTTCCCTAACCCCCCAAATACCTACTATATAGGGTACTAGAGCCCCTAGTGCCCTATATAGTAGGTACCTGGGGGGTTAGGGGTTCCTATATATACTGTATATAGGAGCAATAAAGGGGCTATATAAACCTGTAAAGTAATATACGCTAACAGGCGTATGCAGAACAATCTACACTAACAGGCGCAGTCGATTGTTAAGGCCCCCATCTCATGCTGCAAAGCCATGACACGGAGGTTTCATTGTAACGAGGCTCTGTGGACCTTTGAGGGAGGCAACTTCTGTCTTTCTTGCCGTGCACATGGGTGGTGGTCAAAATTATGGTCCCTTTTTGGGTCCGTAATATAATACGGCACCTAATATTTAGGGTACTCAAAAAAGGGACCCTAATTTTGACAACCACCCACATGTCCGCTGGTTCAGACCGCCACCTTCATGCGGCCTGCCCAGATTGAGCACCAGAAGGAGGATCTCTCACTGTGCCCGGGCCGGAAGCAGGATGAGGCACCTAGTGCTAGATAGGGTTGGTTGCTCATCATGGAACTGCACCCAAGGCAAACAAGTCTTCAAGAGTTGCGGCAGCCGACCGCGAGAGCGCTCAAAAAAAGATCCATTTAGCATGCAATTGAAGCCAGGGTACCCGAACCTGAAGCCACAGTCGCCAGCTCACATGTGTCATGGTCTAGCGTGAGGTCGTGCCAGACCAACGCATGGCCCCCGTTTGATCTTGCATGCGGCTGTCCTTGGTAGAGTGCCAAGATGTGCGCTGACATGCAACCTGTTTATCACTTTCTTCAAAGATGTCGGGGCTCCTGAGTTTAACTGAAGCAGCTTGATTCCCTCTCTCTGAGGTGTCCGGCATCATTCGAGTTGCACCTGGCCGTCCAGTGGTGGAGATCATCGCCTCGGTCCAGGCAGTGTGGGGCTGTTGGTGGGGCTGAAGTTGGGCTGGTCGATAAGTTTCCTGTAGCCAGCCTAGACAACAGCGCAACAGTGCGAAACATCTGCCGTTTCCGACACGAAGTGCAATGATGTGAAATGGTATAGTATGAACTGACATCGTAGGACGGAGTGCTTTTTGGAAGACGTAGAACTGGACAGGTCTTGACCTACCCCGAGCTCAAACCCGCCGGTTGGTTCGGACGGATAGGTAGAGAAGCCCGAGACTTGGGACAGAAATCGGACTAAAATTTCTGGTGATTCTGTCGGCGTCATCTTGCCGGTGGCCCTGACCCACCAAGTCATCAGGTTTCTTTTCTACATGCCCGGTAATAAAGTTTCGTCGCATCCGCTTAGAAACACTAAGCGGAGGACGCGGAGTACAGCAGGTGAGGAATACCCTAGCCTGGCTAGCGGAGGAATTATCACACCGGAATGAAATTATA
>CAJNDV010029136.1:6732-23333 GCA_905221635.1 Symbiodinium sp. CCMP2456 | reverse complement strand
CTAAACCCTAAACCCCAAACCATTTTGCAGCAGCCGGCTCGCGACCTGCCCCGAGGTTCAGGCTAACCAAAACGGTGGCCCCCGACCCCCGGAAATTGCAAAGTTGCCGTCTGCACCAAACTCCCATCATATCGAGGCCTGCACGATAATAACGATTATCAAGATTATCTCCTCATAGTCCAGTTGCAATTTTTCAGTGTATTGCAATATCATTACCCCGAACGCTTAGTGTAATCATTACCGCCCCCCCTTCACTACGTCATTTGCTTTGCAGTGGCACTTCCGCCGACAAGGATGCACGCGATCATCCCGCAGTCCATACATGCACACATCCGTACCCATAGGCCCCATAGTAGTTCCTTTTTGGGGTGCATATTTAGAATCCTATAAGGTACTCGCATGCATACGTTCAGGCACCACCACCCGCATGCAGAGATGCAGAGATAGATACATATTTGGGAGTTTCCGAAAATAAGGGGTACCATATTTTGGGGTCCTTATAATAAGGATCCTATTATTTGGGGTACTATATTAGGGTCCCCTATTTTCGGAAACCCCCATTTAGATACCCATGGTAGTTATTCCCTAGGGTTCCGTGTTAGAGTATAGTGTACCCCAAAGCCCTGTTAGAACTAGTAAGGCCCCGAAAAATTAAACCCTCTAAGCCCTAACGCCTCTAAGCATTAAGCCCAACTTGGCAACTGCCAACCAGAACCCGCAGCAGATTCCGGAAAAGCCAGCTTCGTGTTGTACTAGGATTTTGGGTTTTAGGGTTCAGGGCCCTAAACCCTAAACCCTAAATCCCAAACACTAAACCCTAAGTTTAGGGCATTAGGATTCTAGAGCTTCAGTGTCTTCGGGTTTGGGGTTGTGCTTTCGTTTTCATACTTTAGGGCTTTCAAAGGGGCTTATGGAGGTGTTATCGGATTTTACAGAGGATCTGATTGGCCCTAGTAGAGTTCTAAGTGTCTGCTTCGACGAGTAAGTAATTATAGGTCATAGGTACTCTTCTAAGTAGTAGGGTCGCAGCAATTAGGATGCTTGTAAGTCTACTTCTGATTCTTGCCTCCTTGCTCAGTCCACTGATCCTTTGAGTAGCTGTGTATGCAACCTGGCGGCTTTCACTGTGATTTGTGGTACACAACCTTACCAGGGTTTACCTGGACCCTATAGAACCTATTTTTTTAGGGATCCTTGTTAGAGTTTCCTTACTTTAAGTCCTTAAAAAGGTAGGTTCATTAGGGTCCAGGTAGGGTTTAGGGTTTAGGATGAAGAGGTTAACCATCTGGCCTCGGAACCAAAGCCCCGAACCAAGACTTTTCCCGGCAATACCCCTTTGCAACTTGTTTGATCGTCCCCTTGTTCAAACCGAATATCAGGAATGAGGGTACCCTTTGTTATTAAGGGGTTATACAACACCTATTATACTTCGGTGTCTTCATTATGGTCTCCTTATACGTGCCCTTAAAACAGTCAAAGCTAAGGTGTAGAGTTGTTTGAGCCTGCTTTCGTGCTCAGATGCGTGTGAAGCAAGATTTTACCAGAATTGTACTATCATTGTGGAGCTTCATGATACCGGCATGTGGTCGCATATCCAGCTGCTGAGGCGCAAGTAGCTCTTGGTGATAACAAGCATCATGCACCATGCGCAGAAGCATAGCCGCGATGCTGCGATTCACAGTGCTACTCCTAGAGAGACATCCAATGTGCCAATGATGGCTTGGTTCGGGGCCCTCTATGCACTCGAGTAACTTTCCAAATAGCTTTGGGAGAGCTCGCAGTTGCAGTTGCAAGAGCAGCAGCAGTGTGAGTCAAGCTTGCATTCACTTAGTAGCCGTAGCAGGTCTTGTAACCATGATATTAACTAGTGATAGCAGGGCGGCAGCAGCAGCAGCAACAGCAGCAGCAGCAGCAGCAGTAGTAGTAGTGGTGTAGTGATAGTTGTAGTCCTCGGAATCGCCGTCGTCGTACTGGCACGGAGGCAGCAGCAAACGCACTTCAGCACGAACAAAAGAGCTTCACACGAGTGAGACCATGGCTTCTGCCATGTACAGCGTTGGTTTGCGCTCGGTCCTGCCAGAGAGAAACCAGCAGGACAAGCCAAGCATAGATGGGATTCTGAAATTCTCCCCCCTTTTTAGGGATCTTTTGCTCTGAGGCTATCTTGCTAGTGTCGGGTGCGGGTTCTGGAAAGATATAGCTATCATTATTCGCCTAGGTCAGGTGCTCTAAGTGGTCCAAGGCAAAGCCAGAGCGCTTCTGTAATAAAGGTGGTTGTGTAGATTTTATTTCCTTACTTGGTCAGGCAGACGGTTTGCAACGCAGACCCCCGGAAAGGCATTCGCCGGTCGCATATGGGTAGTTCTCTAAATTAGGGTCCCCTTTTAGGTCCCCAATATAGTACGGCACCCTTATAAAAAGGCCCCTAAAAGGGACCCGAGTTTAGAGAACTACCCATATCGGATATCGGAAGGCTACAACCTCCGTCACCGTGGTGTTTAGACGAACGGCCGCCGGCCTCGATCTAAGCCTCAAGCGCGCCATTTGTTAGGGTTTCGGGCTATACGTCTAAGGGTTTTTGGCTTTGGGAGCCCAGCATTTTGGGGCGTCAATGCTACCCTCCGCCACTAGAGACCCACTTCTTCGCATTTCTGGGTCCATACAACATAAACCGCAGGGCGTCCGTATAACATGTGCAGGTTGCTTGGGGTTTCGGCCAGGGTTTAGGGTTTAGGGTTTAGGGGTATTGGGTCTATTCGCCGTGTATGTTGGCCTTATACGTCCACGAAGATTTTTCGTACGGCCCTCACCTTTGCGAACTAGGACTCTGCCAGGTGTACATGGTCTTGAGGCTTTACAGGGTACGAATAGGCTTCATTGTAGTTCCTTTTTGTGGTTTATATTTAGGATCCTACAAGGTAATCCCAAAAAGGAATCACAACGGAGCTTGTGAGTAGACAGACGCCGTCATGGGTTTGCTAGTTGGTCAGGGTTTGGGAGTTGCACGACCACAGTAAGTTTAACAAAACGTCGAGACTGTCAAACCGTCAAATTAAGAACCAACCCAGTTAACCCTCAACCCTAAACCCCAAATAAAGCCTAAACCCTGAACCTTAAACCCTTAACCCTCAACCCTAGCCGTAAACCCTGAACCCTAAACCCTAAACCGTCAACCATAACCCTAAACCCTGAACCCTAAACCCTAAACCCTCTTCCCCCAAACCCAAAAGCTCACTAACATCGCCCGTGCCTCACGTTCAAAATCCTAGCCCCAAGCCTCCCAACCTCTAAGTGGGAGTTCCCGAAACTAAACTCGGAAGGCCTTTGGGACATTTTATATTTTCCATTCTTGGGCTTAAGAGGATCTTATTTACTAGTATTTTTCAGAGGCTTTGAGGGGCCAACCTAGTAAAGGGTACCTTATTCTGGGGTCCTGAAATTAGGATCCTACTATTTAGGGTACTATGGTAGGGTCCCATATTTTCTCAAACAATCACATCGAGGATTTGTTTCTCCGGAAGCCCGGTAACCCGGGGCTGGTGATACTCGCTTTATACAAGCCAAGTTTGGGTGTATGGTGACCCAGGCCGGAATGTGCACGGTTGAATTCAAGAAGCCTCCAAAAGTAGCCTCTATGGTACGGCGGGGCTTAAGGCTTGGGATGTTGGGATCTTATGGATGGAGTTCCGAGATTTGGGGTTCAGAAGTTGGCGTTTAGGGATCACCAGGGTTAAGGTCGGATTTCGCAGGGCCGTAGGAGCGCAGTCTTCGAAGCACAGACTAGGCTCGGGCCGTAGGCATGGGCTTGGTTTAGGGTTTGGGGTGGGCATTCGGGGATTATGGTGTAGGGGTTTTGGGTTAGTTAGTTGCATGGCCGCATATGCGCACTCGCGCGATGCCCCCTCCCTTCGCGGTATGCGCCTCCTCGGATTAACCCTAAACCCTAAACCGACCTCATCATCCGATAAGAGACCCTCACAAAAGGGTTTCGACTCTCACACTCGTACAAGGCAGGCATGGCTCCACACAATCCCGTCACGCAATCAAGCATATAGTCACGATACACTAAACAAGTAGCGAATACCTGAACCCCTAGACCCCTAAACCCTAATTAAACCCTAAACCCTAATAAAGACAGCGAAGATGCTGAGAGTACTGAGGTATTACACAACCTGCCGGTAACCTCCGACGCCCTGGCATCCGATCATCACCAGCCTCGTGACATGCAACAGCGTGTTCTCGGATGCCGCAGCTCTTTCCTGGACGACACAGATCTTCACGGAGTCAGGTCATGGCGGCTGTTGGAGGTTGTCCAAACCGAAACAACTAGAACAAAAAAGGTTGCACTGCGGCGACGGGTTTAACAGTTGCATTGAGACGACAGGCGCGTCTGCGTGTGCAACCGCATGCACAAACAGCGTAGGCAACCCCAATTTTTAAACCCTTAAACCTGAAATCCCAAACGAGACCAATCCGAAACGAGACTGAACCTGCAAGAGAACCAGCAACCCTCAGCAGAAAGTTGTTCAAGAATCATGTAAGTGCCATGTCGGCATGTCGGCATCCTAACCTCTTATGAAGGGTTTTTTTGGATACCGACACGCCGACAGGGGGGGCTTCTCTAAATCAGGGTCATATTTGGGGACTTGTATCCTATAGCCATCAGAGAGTCCCCTATTTTTGGGCGGATGCGAAAACAGACGCTGGTACTTGTACCAGAGACATGCTTGGGAAGGGCTTCGGGCTTGGAGTTTTCCTGGCTCAAGCGTCCAGAAGCAGTTCGTCAGCGCTGAGGTGTGTGAGGGTCGAAATTCGCAGGTGGTAAACTCGGAAATTCCAGCCACTTCCATTGTTCGTATGATTGAATTTGGATGGGCTTATCTTGGCAATATCGCTGATCAATGTTTAAGCTTCGGCCGTGTGCGGTTTGGGCACCAGGCTGTTGGGCACAGCGGCAAAGGTATTTGCACAACCCACAACCTCCAATCTCATACATATGTATGCCTATACACAAAAATGCACGTATCTTGTTTCCTTCGTAGGTACATTACATATACATATACATATACATATACATATACATATACATATACATATATACATATATATATATATACATACACGTTTAATATACGTATATACATATTCATTTATGCATACAAATACAATCAACTAAATACACATATATACAGACAATATACATTCACGTGTACATATACATAAACGTGTGCGTATACGTCTACACATACATATATGTACATGCACATACATAGACATATGGGGGTTTCCGAAAATAGGGGACCCTAACATAGTACCCTAAATAATAGGATCCCTATTATAAGGACCCCAAAATAGGTACCCTAATTTTCTGAAACTCCCATATAGATGCGTACATACATCCTGGGAGACCGTGGTCTACGGCTTTGGGGTATGGGATGCAAGATGTGGTTTTCGGTTTTTCCGGACTCAAACTGTTGGGTTTAGATTTTGCCTTAAGGGTCCGAGGTACAGTTATCGTTGGTATTGTCCTGAATCTCCCAAAGGCAGCTTCCAAAATAATAATCAGCCGGACTGGGGGCTGACCAAACAACCCAAGACTCGATCCTGTGAACCAGGAGGCAACAAAACAGGTCCGTTTTTGAAGGATACAGTAGACCGCGGGCTTGCAGACCTTTCGATGGCTTGCAAAGAAACAGGGTAGTTTTTTCGCCACCAGGTCTGCAATGAAGTGTTATTGCGTATCCTACCGCGCAGGATCAAAAGAGAAGGCAGTTTGCGTGGAGGAAGCAAGACTCTGACGCCAACGGTTACCCACAAGGACCCGGCCGGGATCACGAGCATCCTTGATGGTGCAGTGGTCGATAAGGGCTTCTAACTTAAAGTTTAGAGCCTTTGAGGTTCAGGATTTCGGGAACTTTGCAAGGCACCACACACCAAAGTTCCCAGCGCCAGAGGGGGAATACCTTGTCCCAAGGGCCCAAGTTCCTTCAACTGTTTCGAAACTTTGTCAGGGTTGAGGGCTCTGCAAAAGTTTGGTGGGGTTGTGCCAAGGGCAACATGAGACCCCAGTGCAAAACTGTAACCTTTTCTAAGATGCTCTAAGACAAGGGCTTTAGACTGGCCTGTAAGGGCTTGCTGAAGGACTTGAAAAGGAGTGCTGTTCTACTGTCATTGCCAGTTTGATCTGTTTGCTAACCTGTTGGAACTTGTCACCGTCACGGCTCTTTGGGTTGCCCGTGTTGTTACTACTTTACTGCATTGGTACATGCTTCATGTCTTTTTCACAAACCGATGATGAAGAGTCGAAGCAGTGCGGCCAATATGTGTTCAATGGCGCTGATGTTTAATTGGTTTCCGATGTTGCTCGCAATCCTAACCTCGATGGAAACGCAGAACAGGTGATCGTTGGTACTTTCTTGTCCGTCATGGGTATTGCAACAGTGTTCTCTTGCATAGCGCCTGGAGACCCATTATAATGACAGAAGTCAATACCACCTCCGGGGATGTATTGCACTAGCCGACTAGCCCCACGTTTTTTGACAATCTTAAGCACTTTACCTATACTACAGTATCAGCTCTTTCCTGATATGACTGAAAAGCCTGCACAAACAGCGAATATGGTGCACCAGATTTCGTAAAACGAAGCAAAAGGCAAAATAGGGGGGATTCGGGAATTCAGGCACCGGAAGCTAGTCTGAGACCTAAGTTCCAGGGCTAAGTTTGAGGTTCGAGTTTGGGGGCTTGGATCTCCGGCTGGTTCTTGATACGTATATGCACACTTTACCGCCGAAGCAATTTAAATTTTCAAGGGCCCCAATTTGAAACCCTTATCATAGCCTCTATCGCAACCCGTACAAGAGCCCTTTCAAAGGAGTCCTCTTTAAAATCATCGAAACCAGGGATGACCATGGTCCGTGCCGGAGGTACCGAGGATGATGAGCGACGACCGCAGGCGGCTGAACAGCCACAGTTCGACCGGAGCCACGTCTCGAAAGTGGCTTTGGGGTCGAGGATTTTGGCTTTAGAAGGCTATCTTCATAAGAGTTTTATTAGGATGTATTAAGGCTTACATGGCTTTATGGGCTTCGGTAAGGGTGTTGGATTGCTGGATCGTGTGTTAGGGGTGCTAAACGCTTTCAGAAGGGTCTTGTGCCTTTTGTAGGGGTTTGAATCAGGGTTTAGAGTCTAGCTTTTGGGGTTCGGGATTTAGGTTTGCGATTTAGGATTTGAGTCCAAAGGGTCAGATAAACACCGTTCAAGTTAGGAAGATCTTGCTTGTAACTGTCCTATGCCCTACTTCCTCTCTGTTCATTGAGCCAGCCCTAAACCCGAAACCCTCAACCCCAAAACCCCAAGCCCTAAACCCTAAACCCTAAACCCCAAGCCCTAAGCCCTAAGCCCTAAACCCTAAGCCCTAAACCCTAAACCCTAAACGCTACCATCCCTCAGACCCACAGTGAACCCCCCCAAGAATAGATCGTCGAAGCCTTCAGCCGTATATAAACAGGGATTAGGGTTTAGGGTTTGGGGATGAGGATGTCGGATTAAGGGTTTAGGGCCTGGCTTAGGGTTTGTAGGGTTTAGGGTTAAGGATTTAGGGTTTAGGGTTTAGGGTTTAGGGATAGGGTTTAGGGTTAAGGATTCAGGGTTTAGGGATTGGTAATGTTATTTCTTGGGCTTCCTGCGTATTGAAGTTCAACAAGTCAATGGACCCCAAGCCCTGTTTATTCCACTTTCGGGTCTACCCCTAGGCCCCATAGTAGTTCCTTTTTGGGGTTACCTTAAATGATTCTAAACATGAACCCCCAAAAGGAACTACTATGGGGCCTTATGGGCAAGCTACAAACGCTGTCAGCAAATCCTACGGAGCCCCTTTTGGCATCGTCCTGGAAGCCCTCAAAGGAATTCTACAGTTTAGGGTTTAAGGTTTAGGGTTTAGGGTTTAGGGTGGGAGAGCTTCAATCCGAGACGTTCAAAAGATTGCTTTTGGTGGGCTTCCTGCTCCTATGAGGAATGACGATTTTGATCCTGAACGTTTCCGCCCCTCGGTGAGGAAGAGGGTTTGGCGGTTAAGTAGTTTAAACGCTTGGCGTTTGTGGTTTGGGGGTCGAAGGCTCATTTCTTGAGGTGGTAGCACGATATCCCGAACAATCCAAACAGCCCAAGTAGCAAGTTTTGTTTGTAGAGTTCGACCCCGAAGTAGGTCGCATGTACATACTTCGGAGTCGGACGAACCCCGTTTCAAACCAACGGATATTTCCATTTGCAGGATCTGGAAGGTTAGGGTTACCAATTTAGTATCCGTGGTTCTTAGTCTTAGTAGGGACTGGGGGAATGGGTTCTAGAGACTTCTCTGAGGAGCCCGTGAGAAAACTATCATAAGGATCCATGCCCTAAACTCTAAATGCCCTAAGCCCCAGACGCCTAGATAGTAAGCCTTAAACCGTGCCCCTACCTTACTTATTTTCAGGGAGCAGTTAAAGACCCCAAATTGTAGCAGCCTAAACAATATTGAAGCCTACTCTAATCATCAAGGCCCCTTGTTATAGTAAACGTTATGGTAACCATTAAGGGAACCCTATTAACGGAACTCATGTCTAACCATCGAAGTCGTCCTATACCAACCCCGGTTTAAATACCGTGAAAAACCAGCAATCCCCAGTCGCTAAGACTTTTCAGCCCCATTAGAACCCTGAAGCCAACTCTGAGTCCTAAACCCTAAAACGGTTCAGGGTTTAGGGTGTAGGGTGTAGGGTTTAGGGTGTAGGGTTTAAGGTTTAGGGTTTAGGGTTTAGGGGTTTTAGGGTTCAACAGACCTGAATGCAAAAACGCTAAATCCCTGAAGCATCCAGATCCAAGGCTTTAACCGTCTTAAACCTCAAATTCTGGGCTCCTCTGTAGGAAACTGAGCACAGGCGATGCCAAATACTGTGCCACCATGGTGTACTTTAAGCTAGATCCCTTAACAAGAACCCAGAAAACCCTACCCATAGGCCCCATAGTAGTTCCTTCTTGGGGTTCATATTTGGAAACCTATAAGGTAATCCCAGAGAGGAACTACTACTGGGCCTATGGGTAAGCCCTAAACCCTAAACTTAAACCCTAAGCCCAAACAACTTTTAAGCGCCAAAGGGGTCGACGCACGGCCGACGCCGAAAGCAGCTCGGGCTATGGCTGAAGAGGCCATGTATCAGGTTTAGCGTTTAGGGTTTGGGACATGAGTTTTAAGGTTTAGGATGTAGGGTTTATAAAAACCCAAATACTTCGTAATACCATTCTTTGGGGTTCCTTTTCAAAATTGTAGGATAGGTAAGGAATCTCAAAACGTTTATCGAAGCATCCAGGCCGCTCTACAAGATTTAGGCTTTAGGAATTGGGATTTTGTGGTTCAGGACATTGGCTTTAGGGCTTAGGGTTTAGGACATGGTTTTTAGGGTTTAGTGCTTGAGCATCGGGGGCTTAGTGCCTAAAATCTCACGCCCGAGACCCTAAACCCCGCTATGTAAGTCTACACAGTCCCTGATAGTTAAGGTGATGTAACAATGGGTTCAGGGTTCCGGGAACAGGCCTACAATTTTTGCCCCTTAGAATTAGGGAATCGAGAGTTGCGAACGCATTTGGACGTTTTGGCTGCCATTGAGAGCCCTAAACCCTAAACCCTAAATCCTAAACCCTAAACCCTAAACCCTAAATCCTAAACCCTAATTAAACCCTAAACCCTACACCCTAAGTAAACCCTAAATCCTAAACCCTACACCCTAAACCCTAAACCCTAGAAGGGCTGTTCCGGCCCCTGCGTCCGTGCGACGAGGCGACCGACTCCCCAGTGACCTTGATGGGCCCGAGAAGTGTCTTGCACAGGACCCATTACTGTAGGGGCCTTAAACTTATTACTTACCTTTCTACTTGTGGGGGGTTTCCTTAATAAAGTTATAGTATAATATATTTTAAAACCCTATTCTAGTTATTCAGGCTCCTATATTAATCCAGACTCGTGGATGTTCACCCAGAGCAAGGTCCTCAGACGTCCTTGCTCCGCGCACGTGATCAAAATTCCCTCGATCACCGCGATCCTTCGACAAGGTGCAGAGCTGTCGCACAAAAACTGCCCTTCGAGCAGTTCGAGCAGGCAGACTTCAAGCACTTCCCATGCACTATCCAGGAATGTTGCCCTAAACCCTAAACCCTTATAGTAGCCCTTATAGAACTCTTTAAAGGAACCCCCAAAACCTTATATTCTAAGGTGCATGGTCGGATGTCGTGTTTGTCATGCAGACCTCTCCGTGGTTCTTGCTTTTCTCTGCGTGGAACCTGCCGACGGTTGGTGGACATGATGGGGACTGGAGCGTGGAGCAGCTCCGACACCACCTGGTTGTGGATATTATAAGGGTTTTAGGATTTAGGGTTTAGGGTTTAGGGTTTAAGGTTTGGGGTTTAGGGTATGGGTAGTTTTCTAAATTAGGGTCCTTTTGGGGGTCCTTTTTATAAGGGTGCCGTACTATATTGGGGGCCCCAAAAAGGGACCCTAATTTAGAGAACTACGCATCTGGTTGCGGAGAACATCCTTTAAGGCATATGTTCCTGCACCTTGAATCCTCCTGGAAAAACCGCCCTTTCTCGTCCACGATATATGATTACTCCCCAAACCCCTATACTAATCAAGCGGGTCCTATTCGGACTTCATAGACCTGTATAAGACGCTATGCAAGAACCTGCAGAGACGATCTAAAGGCTGAACGGGGCTTGTTCCAATGATGAAGCCGAGTGTATGAAGTGGTTTATTATGAGAATTTCTGGGCCCCTGAACCCTAACCCCCAAACCCTAAAACCCCCAAGCCCTAAAAGCCCTGAGCCCCAGAGCCCGAAACCCTAAACCCTCAGCCCTAAAAAACCCAAAACTCCAAACCCCCACACTGTAATATGGGGGCCTTAATAATTAGAATAGGGTTTTGGGGAACAATATACTATAATTGGAATAAGCAACCCCCCAAAAACCCATTCTACTTACTAAGGCCCCTAAACCCTCAAACCTTATAGTAGCCCTTATAGAACCCTTTAAAAGAACCCCCCAAACCCTATATTCTAAGGTCCTCACAGTAGAGGGTCTTGGGCTCACCGACGGCAGGCCGTTCGAGAAGTGGCCTACCTGGCCAAGGAGGCCCGGCGTCGCTAAACCCCCTTAAAGGGAACCCTTATAAGGGAACCCTTAAAGGAAAGGAACCTGTATAAAGGAACCCTTAAGGGAGCCCTTAAAGGAACCCTTAAAAGGGAACCCTGAAAAGGGAACCTTATAAGGGAACCCTTCAGGGAACCCGTAGAGGAACCCTTATCAGGGAACCCTTAAAGGAACCCGTATAAGGGAGCCCTTGAAGGAACCCTTAAGGGAACCCTTAAAGGAACCCTTATAAGGGAACCCTTAAAAGAGCCCCCCAAGTTTAGGGTATAGGGCTTTGGGTTTAGGGTTTTAGGGTTTTGGGTATAGGGTTTTAGGGTTTAGGGTTTAGGGTTTAGGGCTTTGGATTTGGGGTTTAGGGTTTAGGGTTTAGGGTATATAGGTTTTAGGGTTGTGGGTATAGGGCTTTGGGTTTTGGGTTCAGGGTTTTGGGTATATAGGGTTGGTGTAGGGGTGTAGGGGTTGAGGCATTCGGGTGTGGGGGTTTAGGGGTTTCGGGGTTTGGCGTTTGGGGTTTAGGCGTTGGGGGTTGAGGGGTTTAGGCTTTAGGGGTTTAGGGTTTGGATGTTTAGGATTCAGGGGTTTAGGGTTCAGGGTTTAGGGGTTTGGGGGTTTAGGATTTATGGTATACGGGTCTAAGGTTTGTGGAATTTTCTTCAAGTGTCCAAGTCGTACCTAGCTATCGTATTCTCAGCCCAAACACTAGCCTACCAAACTTCTATCCTAAATCCAAGTACCTCATCGTTGGGTCCCCTTGGCGCAGTAATGTAGACCCTGATTGAGAAACGCGCTGTCCTTACGGGCTTAAGATTAGGATCCGTATTACAGCCCACTAAGATTCATCAGGGGTTTAAATCACCCGGTGACCCAGAAGGCGTTTTCTGGAGGTAAATGCTTAACATCAGGGCTTGGCCCTTTATTGAGGATCCCTCTACAATAGTATGTGGCTCAATTGACAGGTTTTGGGAAGTCTCTGTGTGGTGCGTATCAAAATCTAAATCTATCTCACGGCTTCCTGCCCTGGAACCCAAACCCTAAGCTCCGAAACCATTTGCCTAAGCATTGGGTTTAGGGTTCAGGGTTTTGGGTTCAGGGTTGAGGGTTTGGGGTTTAGGGTTTAGGGTTTAGGGTTTAGGGTTCAGTTTTACGGGCCGTTGACCTCTCAAATGTGAACCCAGAGCCTCGCCTGGCCCTGGGGTTTCGGTATACGCACCACAACCCCGGTTCAGGTTTTAGGGTTTAGGGTTTAGGGTTTAGGGTTTAGGGTTTAGGGTTGAATGAGATGTATAACCCGCCTAAACCCTAAACCCCAAACCCTCAAGCCTTAAACCCATAGCTGCTTACCTCGAAAACTCTTGAACCCTTGAGCCCTAAGCTCCTAAACAGCAAACATCAATACATTATTCCAGGGATTCTTCTATGTGTCGCGCAGTCATTCGCATTGTATACAGGCAAGAATATTGAACAGTACTATGCTTGCTTTTCCTTCATGTGATTACAGCACACAATCGTGCAACCCCTCAAACTGTTACTCTAGAGGTTAATGGCCCGATATGATCGCCAACAAATTTAAATAGCAATAATGAATCTCTCTGACTAGTCAGTATACAACTAATGGCTATACTATAACGTACCCCGAATGCTAAAAACACTATAATAAGGAACCCTACTCGCAACCCTAAAACCCTAAAACCTAAACCCTAAACCCTAAATTACCCCGAATGCTTGTTACATTAGTAAAGCCGTGAATCTCCACTGAATCGACAAGGCGCTCATAGTAGAGCAGGCGCAGGAGGACGGACTGCGGTGCACGAGTAACTACTCTTCCTTCTTTAAGGACCAAATGACCCTTAAAAGTAGAGGCCCTATACCCTAACCCAGAGGGTCCGAGTACCCAAATAGTAAGGTTTTAGGTCCCAAAATCCATACTCTGAATGGTTTTGGACCTTGAAACCCTACTATTTGGGCACTTGGACCCTTAGGGTAATACTATGAATCCCTATATAGTGTATGAACCTTAAACAATTGTAGGGTTCATGTCGTCTTTAAGGTTTAGGGGGTCCCTTTAAGGGTTCCTTTAGCAGTTTCAAGAGTTTTATCTGCGGGACCCGGACGGCTCGAATTTCGTAGAATACTTAGGTACTTGGGTTTAGACTACGCATATAGGCGCCTTAACAGAGTTACAACGAGTCAGCAATATTATTGCCTTGGGGGGGGGTCCTTGGTGTAAACACTACATATACTACAAACAGTTTCACCCTCAAGTGCTCATGTTCTTGCCATGGACCATCTTCGTAAGCAGCTTGTTCAACGATTGGACTGTACGGCTTTAGGGTTTGCCGCTACGCAGTATGCAGACTGGCGAGGTTTGTCCTGCCTGCGTAAGCCCTACAATCCCAAACTGTATTGCGTCATTTGGGCCTAAACCCTAAACCCTAAACCCTAAACCGCCTGCCCTATCATTCGATCATTTTCTATCTCTGAATCTATAGCCCGTGTACAAATGGTGCTGGCCCTTGAAGAACATGCCTTCCTTTTCCTGAGGGTCCGCTTCTACCTATATACAGTATATAGAACATCGGCGCAGAAGGTGCTACAGAGGAGCCCCTTCCAGGCCAATTTATAACGTGCACTATCTATATATATATATATATATGTATTAGATATATATATATATAAATATAAATAAGTAAATAAATAAATAAAGTACATATATATATATATACCTACCTCTACATATAGGTACATGCCACCCTTACAGAACCCGTAGAGGAACCCCCAGGACGAGCCCTTCGCGTAGTCTTTGCCGCAAGGAGAGCAATCTGGCCTTGGCCGAATCGGGCCCAGCCGAGTACCTCGTGGAAACTCGTCCTCCTGGGGCATTGGGTTTAGCGTTTAGGGTGTAGGGNNTAGGGTTTAGGGTTTGGGGCAGGGCTGGTCTTCTGAGTACGTAGTAGAGTAGGTAAGCCTTGACCTTCTTGAGGGTATCACAAGGGGCTCTATAAGGGTTCTTAGTAGCAGAGTCGGTATCCTTTAAAAGCCTTCTGGGGTACTCTAACCCCTATATAACTATAACCCCAACGGTTCACGTTTAGTTCGCCGAGGACCAGGATACTGGACAAGTAAGTCTTCCCGGGGTTCGTAGGCTTCGGGGTGTAGAATGTAGTGTTCAGGGCTTCGGGTTTGGAGGGTTCAGGATTCAGGGTGCAGTGCAGCGGCACTGCCCATCGCAATGGCAGTTGAAACGGGGAAGATGCACCAAGAAAAAACGGATCAAGAGTTGGGTTTCGTGCATGGCATAGGCCACTACAGGGCTTGGGAGGTGTCCGTTGGTTCTTTGCAATGTATAGGAACCTGATTAAGAAACCCTCCTCCGAAAACTCCCAACATTCGGATCCATGTGAGGAATCCTCATTAGTTAAAGTTTGGGGTTCCTACATTAGAGAACGGGGAATGGGCTATATAGGGATTACCACGAGGACTACCATGGGGATCCATTCCCCCATTCCCTAGCAAGAACCTGCTCTTGTGGTTGACTCAGTCTGTTAGGAGCTCACTACCCCAAGTGCCCAAAGGACCCAATAAAGAGGTACCTGGGTTGAGGATAGCAATAGTTGTGTAGGTTAGTATGTGGGAGACTGACGACAAGCCTCAAGACCCCAATAAAGAACGCATCCCCCCTTCTGCACTCCAAATCTCGAGTGGCTTGCTGAGATGCGCATCTTAATTCCTGGCTGCGACTTGAAATCTTGAGGAACATCACCAACCAACTTAAAAGGGAGGTCTGACTCGAATGATGAAGCTCGAGCATAAATTTCGGAGTCGTCCAGGACATGTTGCATGACACCTGCATCGTCCGGCAGAGCGGCGGGAAACTTCCTCCACCAGCGCCCAACGGTTCACAGAAAATTGAACCCCAGAGCCTGACAGGAAGTATGTCAGGCAGGCAAGTTCCGAAGTCTTCCCATCGTCCAAGGACAACGGCGTTCTCCAGGCGCATGCCCCGGGAATCACGCCTCCTGGCATCGGTCAAAGTCTCACGGTTTTCACACGTTGTTGGTATGCCTATGCCCTTTGTCACGCCTGCCACGCAGTTGACATTAGTGTGTCTGGTACCGTTTTGCTTGTTTTGTTTATTTGCGTGTGCTCTATATGTATATAAAGATACATCTACGGCATAGCATGTACCATAAATCGTCGATCATTTATCATATGTCATTCATCATATGTCACATCATGCATAAGCATAGATATATATATATAACAGATGTGTATATATATATATATGTATATGTACATATACTACATATATGCGTATGTACTCGCACGCGGCGACACATAGAACAACAACAAACCCGCATGATGACCTAAGGTTCTGCCAGCATCGTAAACGCCCAGGAAGCTTGAACTCAAAGCAGCCACTCCCCAATTGGTGCCTTAATTACCATACACAATTTTTTAGGTTTGGGGTTTTAGGGTTTAGGGAACCCTCTATCTATATGACTTTCATATGTATGTGCGTATATATTTATATATATATATATATCAGAGCACCATCGCAGCAGATGCAGTTGTCCACCAGAGGTTCCAACATCCACTCATGGATTCATGGCGAGAAATATGTACCAACATGAAGAGGCTTCAGGAGTTTCGGGGAAGATGTGTGTATGCCAGGTCCTATCAAGATCCCGAAGTCAAGGAAACCCTAAACCCTAAACCCTAAACCCTAAACCCTAAATCCTAAACCCTAAACCCTAAACGAACCTTTCTGTGAGCGCCGGCGGATGCGGTCCCTGTTGAGCGGTCTGTCTGCCTGTGCACAAACGCCTGCACACATGTATGCCCTAGCGCCTTATTATACACAAAAATACCGTCTAGCTGTGGGTCCCATTATGTATGTATATATATATATATTACATCACGGACATGTGCAAGTTTTCTCCATTGCTCGGTTGAACCCCACACGCCGTAACCGTTGTAACTTCGAAGTCGCCAAATCTTGAAACCTCGCACCTCGGCTCGCCCTACCAGAATGACGGTTTAGGGTTGAAGGTTTAGGGCTTTGGGTTTAGAGTGTGACTCATCGAGGGGCCGAGTTTAAGAACTCCAACACAAGAAAATAAGCAGTAATTGGGCAGTTCATAGTGTTTTCTGGTGGCGGAGAGACTGACATGCCGGCCAAAAACCTAACAACTGCCCAGGTTTCGATTCAGAGACTCGGATGAACTTGCAATTTTGAGGGTCGCGGAGGGTGTGGCTTTGTTGATTCGAGCTTGGGCCGTTCTGGAGAGTTCTTACCCCTAAACCCTAAACCCTATTCTTGGCTGTGCTGAATTGGGCGGTGCTCGAGTCTGGGGTCGGCGGGATTTATGGTCTACTGCTGTACTGTACCCTATTTCTTATATTTCAGGGTTTAGGGTTCAGGGTT
>CAJNDV010029125.1:16480-36857 GCA_905221635.1 Symbiodinium sp. CCMP2456 | reverse complement strand
TGTAGGGTTAGGGGTACTTTCTCTCTCTCCCTTTCTCTCTCTCTCTCTCTCTCTCTCTCTTTCTCTCTCCGTATGCGTATGTATGCGAGAATGTATGTACGTGCGATATACATATGTATGTACTTGTGTCGAGCGAAAATGGTTGAAATATTGAATAAGTGAATGAATCCGTGACGAATGGAACGCATGATATGTACGAATTCATGAATGTGAGTGTTTGTGTGCGTCTGTGCGCAGGTATGTACATATCTGTGTATATACATACATGATATTACGAGTGCTCATACAGTTCTGCTACAGTGCATGTGTCTATATCTCTTTTCCTATCCATGTTTACCCCTCCCCCTACCTACCTACCTACCTACCTACCTACCTACCTACCTCCCTGCCTACCTACCTACCTACCTACCTACCTACCTACCTACCTACCTACCCACCCAGCTATCTATCCAAAAAGGCATCTGCCTATCTACCTATGTACACATACATCCACGGTGTGTATACGAATATGCGTGCTGCTCGTGTCTCACTGTTGTTTGTGCTACCGAATTTGTTGGCTTGTTGCTTGTTTTGTTTGGGCGCCAATTTCGCCATGGGCCTTTAAAGCTCAGGGCTTCATATCGTGGGTAACGTATCACTTCGAATATGGTCCTTTCGGGTACATCATCCGATACTTACTAATGCAGCTGTCCTTCATCACAATTTGTGGGCTCACACACCGCATGTGTAGGATCGCTTTAACAAGGAATCAAGGTAATGACAGTCTATGCAAAGCGCCTGACACTCCTCATAAGACCCATCATAGCCAAGGAGCTGTAGGTGACCCTGTACTTTACAAAGCAGGAGAAACTGCAAACCCAAATGCTGAACCCCAAGCCCAATCTCTCAAACCCTCCGAAGCACAACAGAGGGTTATTTTTCTATGATACAAGTAGGGGCAGTAATGAAACAAACTAGGGTGCTTAATTCCTAAAGGGTACTATAAGGGCATAAGATAGGGGCATTAAAGGAATAGAATCGGGCGCCTAATTCTTAAAGGGTACTATAATAACTATAAGGGTTTGATATTTGGTCGTAAGGGCTGAGAGAGGCCAAACCCCCCAAATCTGCGTCCTTCACAGAGCCCGCTACCACCATCTGTTCTCGAGGTGTAGGCGCCTTTTCAAAAAGCTTTGTTAAGGCGTCTGAAGGTCTCCATCGGGTTGTGCGGGGTATTGAACCCTTAACCCTACCTGGGGATCCCAAAACCTACCGTTTTAAGGGTTCTACCCTCTAACTAAGGAGTCATAACCTACTATTCTGTAGGGTTTGGGGTCACAGGTAGAGCTTCTTGCAAGGCTGTTTTCGGGTAGAGGTTGCAGCTAGTCGTGCTCTGACCTAGGTATCTGTGTCTTCTTGTTTATATAACCCAAATTGAGGTATCACAGCCTTGCGGGGCTAGGTCGCTGAGCACCGATGCATCCCTTGAAGACTTGAGGGGCTGGGTGTCGGTGATGGCATGGGGTTTAGGGTTTAGGGTTTAGGGTTTAGGGTTTAGGGTTTAGGGTTTAGGGTTTAGGGTTTAGGGTTTAGGGTTTAGGGCTTAGGGGGACACCGGCAACTTGTACTTGCACGTACGTGACTAAAATGGGGTGACCATTTACCCAAAAGCTCTAACCGCCAAAAGACTGTTTGCAGATGTCTGTATGTAGTATACTCAAATAAAACAAAACTCTTGAAACCCTAGGCTTGTTGGGATACTACCGCCCTTGAAAGCCCAAAGCCCCAAGCACTCTAATTCCAGAGCGCTGCTGAGTTGGCAAGAGCATTGCAAAAGCTCCCCAGAGCGGATTCCGTAAGGACTGGACCAGATACTATACCAAACCCAAAACCCTAAGCCCTTTAAGCCCTGAGCCCTAGGTTTACCAAGCCTTAATGTAGAAGCGTTTAATAATCAGAATAGGGTTTTGGGGGCCATTATACTATACTCATTATAAGGAACCTCCAGAAATGTATAGGTAACTATTATTAAGGCCCCTACATTACCAGCCTTAAACCTTAATGACGACATGAACCCTAAAAGGGCTTAAGGTTCCTATGCCATATAGGGCTTCATAGTATAAGGCCCTTTGTGGGCCCCTATACTTTTAAGGGTTATATTTCGTCCTTAAGGAACCCTGACATCTCCTGTCTCTCTCCAGCCTTGAGCTTGATGTGCAGACCCGAACGTCGGGATTGAGTCATAGCCTCTGCGCGCAAACGAGCGAACCCTCCGGCATCCAGACCTAAAGCCCTCGATCCCCACACACCCTAAATAAACCCTAAACCCTAAACTCTGCAGATCTTATATCAGCCCCGAAGCCCTACAGATCCGAACCCAAAACACAAACAACAAAATCATCCCTGAAACCGACACCTCCTGACCTCAAAACGCTAGCAACACTTGAAGCGTGACTTTTCAGGCACCAGGTCCGGGTGGTCAGATTGGTGTAGGGTGTAATTACAGACTTAGGGTTTAGAGTTTGGGGTATGCTGGTCTTGGGCGTAGGCGTCTGGAGGTTTCGGGGCAAAGATTGACGGCGTGTTCTTCGGTTTAGGGTTTACCTATAGTCTCCATTGTAGTTCCTTTTTTTGGTTTAACCAAATATATGTTAAGGATTTTACAAGGTATCCCCAAAAAGGAACTACAATGGAGACTATAGGTAGGGTTTAGGATTAAAGGCTTGTGGAGCCTCCCGGCTCCCTTTCCCCAAACCGTGCACCTGTGTCGCTTATAAACCGCCCTGAAGCCACGCCTGAACCGTAAACCCCATAAGGAGGGTTTAGGGTTCTAGGGTTTATAAACCCTAAAACCCTAAAACATCCTAAAACCCTAAGCGCGAAACCCTTACGGTGTTTTTTTGCTAGCGCCGTGTGCGCATTGGCGCCGGTGTGATATAAGAGTATATATCTTTGGCTCGGTCCCCAAATTTCTGGTGCCATCCCGCTGAAAAGTGTCTACGACGCCTTCTGACGAGTGGCTTGCCTTGCCCTAACCCCCAGGTACCTACTATATAGGGTACTAGAGCCCCTAAGGCCCTAAAAAGTAGGTACCTGGAAGGTTAGGTTTGATGGGTCAGTGAAAACCTCCGTGGCCATGGCCTGGAGGAACTCGGCGCCTGTGTCTTTCGGCGTTGATCCTGCCTTAAGGACGAAATGACGCCTTAGACAGTAGGGGCCCTACACCCTTGTACTATGAAACCCTATATGGTACATAAACCTTAAATCCTTTTAGGGTTCATTTCGTCTTTAAGGTGTGTCTGCTTCAGCTTGACTTCCACCGCTCCGAGACGGGATGCAGGAGCGGAGGGGTCCAGGATCACAGCTCCGGCTTGTCAACGATGACAACCGTCATGTACCCTCACGGTTTAGGTTTTTGTTTCTTAAGCACCCGTTTTTGCGTCTGCAGGAGTCCGGAGAAGAACCAGAGTGCAGGTGTAGTCGGAGAAGCTTCTCAACGGCCAGAATACTTAGTTTCAGGGTCTCTAGGGCTAGAAGACACGGTCGGAAGAGTAGGAGTAGGCTCGTAAGGGGGGTCTACTATACCCGCATCGCCTAGGAGCTGTAAGGGGTAGCTCCTTCTGCATATTCAAGCGCCTGTATTCTGTGTTCGGGGAGGCTCAGGATTCTGGGTAATGTATAGGGGCCTTGTACTGATTAGCATGAGAGTCTGGGGCATATTGTACTATAACTATGAAGCGGAACCCCGAAATAGTATTGGTATTTACGCCCCTACAGCATAATAACATTCCCAATTTCAACCTCCTCCGACCTCCTCCTGTTCTTTGAGGGGTCTTTTTAGGCTTTAGGGCCTTGCCTTGGGTGACTAGGCAGCTCACTTCACCCTGGACTCTAGAAGGAAACTCCTTCACCTGCCAACCTGACATCTCTGTGCATGCAACAAAAAATTAACCCATATCCCCTAAACCCTAAACCCTAAATCCTCGACCCTAAAGAATTCAACGCCTCCAAAGCCCCTAAGCCCTGAGCCAGCCCTCTTAGCACTAGCAGCCCTCACTTTCGAGGATTTAGGGTTTAGGGTTTAGGGTTTGGGATTGAGGGTTTAGGGTTTAGGATTTAGAGTTTAGGGTTTGGGGTTTAGGGTTCTGCCTTCTGGAGCCTGTGGCCCTACAGCCTCTAAGCGTTAAGACTGTTCGGGAGGTAGGCTTCTGATCACCAACTCAGGGCTTGTGGAGCGTCTAGTTTAAGGCCCAAGCGACTTGTGGCGCTTGGGGGTTAGGGTTCCTACCCACAGGCCCCATAGTAGTTCCTTTGTGGGATTACTTTATAGGGTTCTATACATGAAACCCAAAAAGGAACTACTTTAAGGCCTATGGGTACATGTAGAATATTCCGGTGTATCCGCATAAACTGATAAAAACTACTCCTACCGGAGCTGGGGGGCAACATGACTGACACGCCCAAACGTACATAGCTCATGAACCCGAATAGGGGCCATCAGATGACTCCTACAAAGAACCCTATGTCATCCTCTAAAGGCCCCAGCACTTCCAACATCCACGCAGCTTATATCAGCCTGGGTCTAGGGTCTATAAGTTACCCTATATCACCTCTAGAAAGCCTAAACCGCAATCCTACGGCAGGGCTTCCGGATTCAGGCTTTGAAGTGTCGACTGGTGCAGAAACGAAGCCCTCCGTCCTTGCCTCGGCCAAAACCGAGCGTGTCGGCCGTGCTGCTGTCGGTGATTCCAGGAGAAAGGGCGTCAGGTCTCTAGGGCTTGGGGATTGAGATCTGGCAAACGGTGTATATGTTTCTGCACGTATATTTGTTTTATCTGAACTCATACGCAATGTGGCTCTAAGCCGTCTGATGGGGGCTGCATGCAAACAGACAACACTGAAAATGATAATCTGATCCTGAATAGCGTTGTTGCTTCTGGTTCTGTTGTTGGTAGTTGCAGCTGTTGCTACCGGCTACATCATGCTTGCTACTTCTATCACCACCAGTACTACTATCATCGTGTTTTGTTGCAGTTGTTACTGTTTGAGATGGTTGTATGTCTATATGATGACTACACTGTCTAGTTGCGGATATCGTTTTCTGGTTCAGCCTGAGCTGCATGGCGAAGCCGGACGTCGAATGGATCATGTTACGGGACCGGATACGTAACCAGAACTCTGGGTCCAGGATTGAGGGTATATGGGAGCTGAACGAGCAGAATAGGGTTTTATGAGGATGCTTGCAGGGCTTCTGTGCAGGAGTTGTTAGGCTTCAGGTTTTCGGGATTTCAGGGCCAATATCGGGGCCTGACCAGGAAGGATGGGGTTTTCAGTTGGTGATTACAAAGGCTCTTTAAGGCATGCAGGCTACCGTATATATTTTCGGTTCTGAATCAGCATGATCGGTGTTGCTATTCAGCCCGCAGCAAACCCGCAACATTGCGCAACCAGAAACAGCATGGTGGGATTCCCATGCGTGGTAGCACTTATATACCTTAAGCCCAAACCCTAAACCCTAAACCCCAAACCCTAAACCCTAAACCCTGAACCCTGAACCCCAAACCCCAAACCCTAAAACCCTAAAACCCTAAAGCCCGAAAGCAAAGCTTGGGTCCCAGGTTTAAAGGTCCTGATGACAAGGATCTTACTGTGCAGGTTCCCAGGTCTGCATTTAGGCCACTATCGTCTAAAACTCCCCAAAACACCTAGGACCAAAGGCACTAATGTAGGGGCCTTAATAGTTAGAATAGGATGTTGGGGCCCTTTATACTATATTTAACAAAGGACCCCCCCCCAACAAAAAAAAAAATATATATATATATATAGAGCTAATTATCTAGGCTTCTATATTATCAACAAAATGCACTGCAAAAAAGCTGCAGAACTTTGAGGCCCCCATCAAGTTTCAGGTTGGGTATCGTGGGCTCTTATGAAGCTTTAATCCTAAACCCCAAAACCCTAAACCCTAAACCCTGAACCCCAAAACCCTAAACCCTAAACCCTAAACCCTGAACCCAAAAACCCTAAACCCTAAACCCTAAACCCAAAACCCTGAGCCCCAAAACCCTAAAACCCTATTCGCCCCCGGTGGAGCCTGCAGCCTTCCACTGGGAGACGTCGATCGAGAGGGCTCCGGAAAGATCGTATACCAACTCTAGAGCTTGTACCCTATAGACCCTAATGTAGGGGCCTTCATAATCGGACTAGTTTTGTTTTTTTCCGGTTCGGTGGGGTCCCTTGTTATGATTATGGTTTAATATACCCCAAATCCTACTCTAAGCATGAAGGCCCCTATGTTAAACTCTAAACCCTGAGCCCTAACCCTAAACCCTGAGCCCCAAACACCCGGCACGATGCAGTTTTCAGATCTGCCTCGAGCTCCGGTAAAGCCAGCGCATGTTTGAAACGAGCTCTGAAGCCGATTTGGGACATTGACACCTTAGGGTTTGGGACACACCCTTAAACCCTCAACCTGAAACCTTGGCCCAAACTTGGACCCTTAGGGTACACCCTGAACAGACGGGCTGCGGATTGCAGAACCTGAAACTAATTCTTAACAGGTATACGATGAAGGTATGTGAATGGGGAACCGTAGGGTTTGCAGCTTTGGGTTTAGAGTTTGGGGTTTCGGGTTTATGAGAGTTTTTGGATTTAAGGTCTGTGGTTTATAAATGTATTTAGACCGTCACCCCACCTTAAGCTTGCCTTCATCCCCATTCCACTTGGTACATCCCAGTAACCCCCTAGAACACCCTTGAAACCCTAATAAAACCCCACACCCTAAGCACTAAATCCTAAAACCCCTATCCTAATGCCCTTCTTCTCTACGCCGGCGCTGTCAGGCGTACAGAGCTGGGCCACGAAGGATGAATCCCTGGCTTCTTGACAGGTGTAGGGTTTAGGGTTTAGGGTTTAGGTTTAGGGTTTAGGGTTTAGGGTTTAGGGTTTGGGGGGTTTAGGGTTGAATTAGCGTCTTTTAGAGCTGCACCTTCAGTTTAAGGCTCCGTTTACTTAAACAGCAGGTTGCTGACTATTTAACTTATAATATATAACCCAGTACTACTACCCTAAACCCTAAACCGTAAACCGTATAACCCAGTAACCCATAATATTTAGATTGCTTTTGTAGGCAAGGCTTTCGTTGAGGTTTGGGTCTGGGAGGTTTTGCGGCTTTAGGGTGTTGACTGTTAGGTAGCGGTTTCCTAGCCCTTATAAACCTTAAACCCTAAACCCTGAACCCTACATCCTAAACCCTGAACCCTAAACTCTAAACCCTCAACCCTTAAACCCTAAACCCTAAACCCTAAACCCTGAACCCTAAACCCTAAACTTAAACCCTAATCCTCAACCCTTAACCGTCCTGTACTTCCGAGGCAAGGCTTCGGAGGCGTAGGTTCAGGATTGTAACGCAAGGGTTGCTTCGGGTCTTGGGGTTTCGGGGTTGTCGGGTTTGGGGTATTGGGGTCCAGGATTTAGGATTCTGGGTTTTGGGGTCTAGGATTTAGGATTTTGGGTTTGGGGGTCCAGGATTTAGGATTTTGGGTTTAGGGTGTTGGGTTTGCGGTTTTGGGTTGGGACCACAGTACCTCATGATCATGGACTCCCTAGCTACCGCAGAACACCCACTGAAACCGTTTATGGAGGTTTATACGATCAATGATATAGAAGCCTAAATAATTACCAATATTACTGTTAGGGTTCCGTATTATAAGAATACTCTAAAGGAGCCCCAAAGCCCTATTCTGATTATTAAGGGTTCTACGGTAGGCTTGCATCCTTCGTTGGGCCTTGGGCCTTGGGATTTTGGTGGCTCTTAGCTTCAGAAGAGGCCGAAGGCGTGGGAATGCTGGGTGATGCACTTTGATGTAAGAGTCAGAATGTAGGAACCTGGTTGAGAAACCCTGCGCCGTCATAAGGATTCTTAATATCAAACCTAATTTATTTGGGTTTTGGAGCCAGGGTTTCTTAATCAAGTTCTTACACTAGTATGTATGTATGTATGTATGTATGTATGTATGTATGTATGTATGTATGTATGTATGTGTATGTATATATTATGTATATACGTGTGTGTGTATATATATATATATATATATTACACACATAAATTATGTGTACACGTATATATATATATATGTATGTATGTATGTATGTATGTATGTATGTATGTATGTATGTATACATACATAAATACACACTGTTGCATACCACCCTTGCGGACACGCTGATCAGGAAGACACCGACTCTCCAAGGACGCCAAAGCGAATCCGGACGTCAAGGCGAGCAGAAAAAAAACACCCGAAATCCTGAAACTTGAACCCCAACCTTACCAGCACCCCCCAAGTAGCCTTTAATGGAGCCCCTATGGTCCTTAATACTGGGTATTTAGGGTTCATGTAAACCTTAAAACCGAAGATCTAAACCCAAAGCTCCAGGAGCTCGCCTTTGACGTCCTTCGAACATCCGAAGCATCGAGACTCTCTGGCAGCCATGGTGGTGGCCTGATTTCGCGCTCAGTACTGAGATTGAACCCTTTTAATGAATATAGGGGCCTTAATAATTAGGGTTTTGGGGGCCCCGTATACTATAACTATATAATATGGACCCCAAGCCCCCAAAAAAATATTGGTAATTATTTAGGCCGCTACATTAACCCAAGCCTGAACCCAGGGTTTTAACCCAGGGTTTCGGGGTCTGGACTTTTCAGCTGAAGGTTCAGGACCTTGAGGGGGCAAAGTCTAAAACCCCTCAGCTGCTCAGATCCAAACCCCTTAGGCCCGGCAACCCTAAGCCTAAACCCGACCTGGACCCCAAAAGTTTGTAGAATACTAGCCTTTTCTGGGTTTTGAGCCATTATTTTACTTACTTTTGGGGGTTAGGTAAAGCCTGTATAAGCGGGGTCAGCGAATTTTTCGAATCGCTTGGCAATTTCTGGTTGTCCCGGATACGGGATTGAATGCTAGTCTGCGTCTGGCGGCCGTCTCCGGCCCCCTTGCGCTGCTGTCAGCGCTCAGAAGACCGTCTTTGAATCTTAGACTTCTCGGACCTCACACAGCATGGCTGTCTCAATGTCCTCCGAGGACAGCGACCAAAGGAGAATGCCCAGTCCTTACTCGTCCCTATCTTGCAGATGAACTTCTGACTTGTGTCATGGAGTGTATTGAAAGAGATGGGCCCTTTCGGGCCCAATCTGTGCTCGGACTGTTTCAAGATGGGCCCTTTCGGGCCCATGTAGCTTCTGAGCTGCTGAACGGACCCTTCCGCCGCTTTGGCTGCAGCTGCTGTCTCAGCCGCTACGGCTGCTCTTGCTCCTGCTGGCATTGCTTTGCCTGGCGCTTTTGCTGGTGGTCCTCTTGCTAAGCACGGCAGACCTCAAGGTAGGTGTATGCCGAAGCGCGAAGAGAATTCGGGCCGCTCATACTTTTCCGAAACCTTGCAGAGCCGGCCACCGTCGATGTCAAACTGGTGCGATGTGGCTTTTGCAATGCGGGCATAGCCCGAAAAAACCCTAAACCCCTAAACCCTAAACCCCTAAACCCTAAACCCTAAACTCTAAACTCTACACCCTAAACCCCTAAAACCTAAACCCTAAACCCTAATTCTTGAGCTCGTCCTCCACCATTGTGCCCAACTGCGGGAGTGCTGCAAGTCGCCTTTCTCCAACGTGCCTTCACCGTACCTTAAGGACGAAATGACCCTTAAAAGCAGGGGCCCTATAGGCTTATACTATGAATCCCTTTATGGTATATGAACCTTAAACCCTTTTACCGTTCATTTCGTCCTTAAGGTAGAGATCATCTCCCATAAAAAACAAACCCTAAGGGTCCATGTGCCCAAATAGTATATATTTTGGCCTCAATGTAGTCCCTATATAGGTACTTTGGGGCCAAAGTATACCCTTGTATGACTTAAGGTATACCTTAAAGACGAAATGAACCCTGAAAGGGTTTAAGATTCCATATAGGGTGTCATACTACAAGGGTCTAGGGCCCCTACTTTTAAGCGTCATGTCGTCCTTAAGGAAGGGACCGTCTCTGGTGTCAAGGCATGGTCCCCTCTCGGGATTGTTGGGGATTTGGACCTCCGGGGTGCGTGGTAGGTGGTCGAGAACCCTAAACCCTAAACCAAATCGCTGAAGCTCAAATGTACCGAACCCCAAACCGAACAGTCGGCTGCTAACTTTTCGGGTTAGAGGGCTTTTCGAATTCTTGGGCTTCGGCTACTTTCGGATTGAAGGGCTTCTCTGTCTTGGCAGTAGTTTCGCGGTTTGGGGAGACTGAAGCCTAGATCATCTTAAACCCTAAACCCTTCGAGAACTCGTTTAGGGTTTAGGGTGCGGAGGTTTACATGACTGTGCGTGTATTCGTACAGCTGCTTACAAATTTCAATGTCGACCCAGCTCACACCTGCTGCGATCTTATATGACTCCGTGTGGTTGTGCGGGGCTAGTGTGGCCTCATCAACGACCACAAATGCTTAGTAGGTGCTGAATTCATAACCCCAAAAAAGTGTAAAGTTTCAGGTTTGTAGAGGGTGATATTATACTAGAAGTGTATTTATCAAGTGCACTCAGCTGCTAAGAACGTCAAATTGAACAGAAAAGTCCGTTCATGCTTGCAGAAGCATAGCGCGGCGTCTACGTAGGTGTAGGCAATACGGACTCCTGGCATTGACCCCAGCAGAACCACTACAGACTACAGGACCAGTCAGCAAAAGGTTTGATTCACACAGAAACACTTGGCATAAACTCTATAGACTCGGTACTGCCCCATGGCCTTTGCCTGGAAGTATGGTCTTTGGGCCCCAAATGACCCTAAACCCTAAACCCAAGCCTTGAAATAGCAATCCTGAGAAGCTGAAGGAGAAGTAGAACAAACTGGACCGCACCACACGGGCCCAACCTGGAAGCTCGAGACGTTGTCAGAACCAAGGACCCGTCCATGTGCGAAAACCCCATGTATCTCGAGCCTGCAGGAAACCCCCGGAGCTCCTAGGCCTGAAGGACCATAATAATATAGGGGCCTTAATAATTAGAGTAGGGTTTGGGGGTATATTATACTATAATTATAAGAAGGAACCCCCAAAACCCTCTTCATTGTATTCTCTGTAGACCCCGCGATCCCAAGCTACAGAAGCCCAGTAGTGGCGTACTGAGACCCCAAGCTCTCAGCAAGAAAGAGCCCTCTACTCTAAACCCTAAACCCCCAAAATCCTATATACCCTAAACCCTAAACCCCGGATCCTATATATCTATATACCCTAAACCCCTAAACCCCTAAATCACATATATGGAGACCCCAAACTCCTCTAGTGCTAGCAAGTGCACTCGCATTGCTTCGCATGCTGCGATGCATTGGCAGAGGCATTTGGAGTACTGCTGCCGCCTTCGACGCAGGGCCCATTGGTTTAGGGTTTAGGGTTTCACGGCCGGTTTAGGGTTGTATTTTTTGTTGGGCGGGGGTGCTTCTGCAAGAAGATCCTACTATGTGGGGTTTTGACTTCCATACCCATTCATTCGCTCCTCAATTTCTCGGGGGTTGGATTGAAAGGGCTTGGGTCGGAGCTCCAGAATCTATATAGACATGCTTGTGGCCTGTGTGCCTCTGTCTCCAATGACGACAGGTGCAGCCCCATTCCAGTCTGCCAGTACTCCAGCATCTTCGTGTCGGCCTGTACTGGCTCTGTGCCTCGCACACATTGCTGGACAATCGTGCGGGTCTGGCCAATGAAGTCTTCGTTCGCGGAGCACGCACAACCACCCACCATGCCAGGGTTTATCGGGCTTGTCAGCAACGAGCCCATGGAGACGGGCCATGATGAGCCGTCTTGGAACGTGCAGCGGTCCATCGCAGGAGCCTAATTTAACCAAACCCTTAACTCCAAACCCAAACGCAAAGATCGAAACCCTAAACGCAGGGTTTAGGGTACAGCGCCCTGGCCTTGAACTCTGAAAGCGCATTTCTAAGAACCCCAAACGCATAAAGCCGGGTTCAGGGTTTCGGGTTTAGAGTTTTTCGCCCCGGCAGCCCCACCTGAAACCCGGATCTCGACACCCGAAAACCCCACATCCTGCAGCCTAAACTCCTAAAGCCTGAGCCCCAAACCCGAAACCGTAAAACCCTATTTCCTACACCCCTAACCTAAGCTACATCCCTTGATCCCACAAAGCTCCGCTTCTGAAAAGTAAGAGCCCCATGAACATTCGGTAAAATCCTGGAAAAACCTACAGGGCCTTGAAAAGCACGATGAGGAAGCCCTGAACGAGAAGGTTGAAACACCCGAACCAACTCTTTAACAAAACTATCATCTACAGGGTTTGAGGTTTAGGGTTTGGGTGTTTAGGCCCTAAACCCTAAACCCTAAACCCTAAACTCTAAACCCTAAGCCCTAAACCCTAAACCCCCCCTCTAAAACAAATCGGAGCCTGACGGCTTCTGTGAAGGAGGCGCTGGGGCAGTCGGCTCTGGCTTCGTCTCGGCCTGGTGCAATGATTTGGGTTTAGGGTTTAGGGTTTAGGGTTTAGGGCTTAGGCTTCCGTGGGGCTGTTAGACCCGAACCATCACCCGCTCAAGAAAACCAGGGATTTCGCTTGAACATACCATGTGCACGTGGCACTTGCTATCGGACCCGCAAGGAATCGGATGGGCTGCTATTTTCTCCGCTCGGTTCTCCGCTAGGTCTTATAACGATTCTGCAAGGTTTTGCATCCATGATTCGTGCGCCAAACACACAAAGGACGGCGAACCCAACCCGAAATTCTGAAGCACGCAGGTGTTTTCAGAACCGCACAGAAATTTACACAATTTCCTTGATATTCACAGAACCTCACAGAACCTCACAGATCTTCACAGACTAGTCTGTGAAGGCCTGTGAAAGGCCTGCGCAATCCAGAAATCGCAGGCTTCAAGCGCAAGCAAACATCCCTGTTGCTGGATGCTCCGCTTGGTTTTTGTTCCATTCTCATATTGGTTCCCCGCTAGGTTTGTGTTTCGCCTGGTTTTCACGGAAACCTGGTGGATCCGCTTGAAAACACCAATCGAATCCGCCTGTTTCGGTCGGCCGATGGATCGGGGATACCCAAACCCCCCAAAAGTAGGTAAAATAATGGCCCAAAACCCATAAGCAGGCTATTATTCTACCTAGTTTTGGGGTCCAGGTATTGTGGAAGCGGGCAGGCCTTCTGCGGCTGCGGCTGCGCCTGTGGCTCCGGAGCGCACTCCGGAGCTTTGGCGCGAGATCCCTGACGCGATTCCAGTATGTTTGTAAACCCAATACCCCTTAATTAAGGAATATACCTTAAATTATAGGGTCCTTCATATTCGGATTTAAGGTCTATATTCCTTAATTACAGGGTATTGGGTTCTCTGGGTATGTTTGTAAAGAGGAACCCTCAGGAATAACTCATCAACAAGATTCGGCTTCCAAGGTCTGAGGATCAACATGCTTTGGAAACCTAAGCCCCAACCCCAGTCCCTGAAACCTGAGACTGAAGCCCCTGCAGAGCAGAGGGTTTAGGGTTTAGGGTTTAGGGTTTAGGGTTTAGGGTTTAGGCTTCGCCTGGTACTAGTTTTGGTGCTACAACCTGAAAGTCCTGGCTGGGATTACTGTCGCTGCTGCGCAAGGCTTTAGGTCGATCGTTCTGAATGCACGACCCCTTTCGATACTTAAACCTAAACCATCAGACCCCAAACCCTAAACCCTAAACCCTAAGCCTAAACCCCAAACCCTAATTCCCTTAAGGTTCCCTTGTCCCAGGATCGCCTAAAAGGGATCCAAGTCTTGAGCCACCCACAATCGAACGCCGGCTCTAACCTCCAACCAGAGCGCGACGCTTTGGGTTTAGGGTTTGGGGCTTAGTTAGAGTTGGGGTTTAGGAGATGTCAGCATCTGGTTTTGGAGCTTCAAGTCTCCAAACAGGCTATGAACTGAGAATCCCTGTAGACGCCAGCCCACAAAGGCTAAGCCTCTTAAGGTCGGGTGGCGTTTATTGATATTGGGATCCGAAAGCCGGCCTCGCGCAACTCTTTCAAACATCGAGCCGCCTGGCACGCGGCAGGGGATGTAAGGTTGCTAGTCCCCTTTGCTAGTGTCACTTACATTACGGTTATAGGCTAGCGGCTAGAGGGTAAGAAACCCCTGAAGGTATCAATTACCTTTTTATATCGCCTTAAAGAGTTTTCTGCTTTCGCGGTGTGGTGTGAAACTTCTGTTGTTGCTTGGGGCCTCAAGCTTTCGTGCACTTCAAGATTAATGTAGGTGCCTTAATGATTAGCATAGGGTTCTGGGGTCCTGTATAGTATAGTTATAGTAACGAACCCCCCAAATAGTACTGGTAATTATTTAGGCCCCTACATGTAGGAGACCGAATAAGTAGAATAGGGTTTTGGGGTCCGTTATCGTATAATCATAATAAGGAACCCCTCAAAATACTACAGGTAAACTATTGAAGCCCCAAACCCTGAAACGTTAAAACCCTAAAACCCTAAACCCTAAACCCTAAGCCCTAAATCCAAAATACTAAAATAGTATTATTGAGACCCCCCTAAACCCTAAACCCTAAACCCTAAACCCTAAACCCTAAACCCTAAACCCTAGATTAGAGGGCTCTGGGGTTGACAAGTCTACGAGGACCGGCCCGCTGGTTTGCCTCTGAGGGGCTTCATTTTTTGGCTGAGGCATAGGGGGACCGTGGTTTTAGGGTTTAGGGCTTATTTTTCTGGCTTAGGCATAGGGGACTATGGTTTTAGGGTTTAGGGTTTAGGGTTTATTTTTCTGGCTTAGGCATAGGGGACTATGGTTTTAGGGTTTAGGGTTTAGAGTTTATTTTTTGGTTTAGGCATAGGGATCTGTGGTAGTTCCTTCTTTGACTTGCCTCAGGGTGGGCTCCAGGTGCAGTAGCAGAAAACACTAAGGGTCCATGTACCCAAATAGTATATACTTTGGCCTTATAAAGTAGTCCCTATATAGGTACTTTGGGGCCAAATTCTATACTATTTGGGCACATGGACCCTTAGGGAAAAGAGTTACAGCTGTCATAGAACTTTGCTCAGGTCACTACATGCCCAGTCTGGTGTGGGGATGCGCGATCGCGGCGAGGGATAGTCCTCAAGGGTCCATAGCTTGCTTAGGCCTGGAATTTAAGTTCTAACAAGTTTCGAGTTTGAGGTTTAAGGTTTAGGGCTTAGGGTTGTTGAGATGCAGAAGAAGCTCACACTTACATAAATCTTGAAATTCCAACCCCTGCAGTCCTCCCGAAGTCTCAGAAACTCTCATGTCATAGGGTTCAACCCTAAACTCGTTAACCCGAAATCGTGATTTTTGAAGAAATCGCCGTGGCAGTAAGCCCATCAATAGGCTATTTCAGGGCTCACAGTAAACTAACAAAAAGCAGGGTTGTGAGAAATACAGCAGAAGGGAGACTCACTTATAACATCATGCAAGGAGCTTTGACTTATGACTTCCCGACCTTTCACTGTGCCTGGCCTTTAAATAGGCTCTCAAAGCAGACTTGCGCCACCAAGGAGCCCTAAACCCTCAGTCATAGACCCCACGGAGCCGCTATGAACCTTCCGGAAGCACTGGTTGACACGACAGCTGTGTTCCTTAAGGACGAAATGACCCTTAAAAGTAGGGGCCCTATACCCTTGTACTATGAAGCCCTATATGGTACATGAACCTTAAACCCTTTTAGGGTTCATTTCGTCTTTAAGGTTGGCCCCACAGCAGTCTTAGGTCCCCAATATTCTACGGCACCCTTAGAAAAAAGGACCCCTAAAAGGGACCCTAATTTAGAAAACGACCCTCATACGCAAGGCAGGAATCTGGTAGCCTCTTCCACCAGATAGGTCAGCTTTTGGTACCTCAGCGCCGGATGCAGCAATTACAAGGGGCCTCGGACTTGTAGCCCAGAGCTTTACTCAAGCTAACATGCAGATGTTTGTAATGTGCCTTGGGCGCTGAGGGACAATGTTGAATTACGGTCAAGGGTGTGCACGGCGTCAGCACGCAAGGGGCGAGAAACTATTAGATCGTGATATCACCATGACCCCCCCCCCAAAGTGGTTCCTTTTTGGGGTTCATATTTTGAATCCTATAAGGTAATCCCAAAAAGGAACTACTATGGGGCTGATGGGCAGAGCAACCAACTTTGCTGCAGACTAGATCCTCAACATCATGCAGCTGCCAAGCTATTCCTAGACCCTGAAGAACCTACTTCTTTAAGGGTTTATACAAGGAAGTCATAATAAGGAACCCGCCTAAAAAGGTAGGTTATTCTGTAGGGTTCAGGTTGACTCTGCCGCAACTTCTTGTGCGAGTGAACGGCCTTGGAAAGCCTTCCAGCACGGCTCAATACGTTCAGCTGGGCTTTGCCGCACCCTACATGGGAGTTTCCGAAAATAAGCGGTTTCCGAAAATAAGTGGTACCTGATTGGGGATTGGGGCCCTTATAATCGGGATCCTACTTTTTAGGGTACTCCCTATTGTTGGAAACCCCCACATTGAAACCGACACAAGAAAGGCACCAAGACTACTTAACAATGCGCGTTGGGTTCATAAAACCTATAAACCCTGCAATTGAAACCCTAACCCCCGAACTCCGGAACCTAAACCCCTAAACCCAGATCCCCTAAACCCAAATCTCATCATGAACAAATTAATTAAAGGAACAAAACCCAAAGCCACTACCAAACTGCAAAGTTCCCTCACATTCTTGACCCACCCAACACCCAAACAACCCAACCCCCCACCCCCTCCCTCAAAAACGAAACTTCAAAACACACCGAACCATATGGAACCCACGTAATTTGCTACTAAGCGCACCGAGAAGCTCTGTCACTTGAAGCTCCCAGTTTCGCCTTTTCAATTCTTGACTGACTCGGTCTGGCCTCTCAGCAGGACAGGGGCTTTTTATGTCTTTCACGGCCGCAGGGAGGGGGGGTAGGGTTATTGGGTTTCGGGTTTCGGGTTTTGGTGCAGCCTTTTTCAGGGAAGGGCTTTGGGGGCTTAGGATTACAAGCATAGTAGGGCAGTGTGTGTGGGGGTTCGTATCTGGCTCGTATGGTCACGGCTTGGAGCCTAAGGTTCTATCTATTGGAGTTTACACCGCCAACCCGCAACTAAACATGTAGCATATCTAATTCGGCACCCCCCTTCAGAGACCCTACAATTTTGGGATTCGCCGCTTAGGTAACATACGCTTATATCTGTGCACAAGCGTTGTTTTTCAATCATCTTGCTAGTGGCTTTACCCTAGGGCTCCAGTCAGTATTTATAACCTACTAGTTAAGTAACTGGAGCCGCAGGGTCTACATTGTTACATCATTGCACATCTCTTTAACACAACTCAGATATTTGGGCTGAATCCTACGTACTCGTGGAGCACTCTTGTGATTGTCTTTCATTTGTGTCAGTTGGTCTTTCTGTGAGAGTGTATGCGTGTGTGCGTGTTTTTTGATTTGAACTCCAATGCGCTCTCTAGCTTAGCTAGCCAGCTAGGCACTCGCAACGACAACAACAATTACGAGAAAACACGACAACAGCCGAAGAGACTATAACAACAACAGCAGCAACTGCAACAGCCACAGCTGCTCACAGCAGCAACCGCACCACCAACACGACCACTGCTACCCCCACTGCTACCTCGTTCCTTTCTGGCTCTGTGTACTACAGTAGTAGTAGTACTAGTAGTAGTAATAGTAGTAGTAGTAGTAGTAGTAGTAGTAGTAGTAGTAATAGTAAAAATAAAAATAGTAGTAGCACAAGTAGCGCCGTCCTCGTCGTGATAGTCGAAGTCGTAGTCGTACAGCAGTAGTAGTAGAAGAAGAAGTAGTGGTAGTAGTGGTGTCGATAATAGTAGTATCGGTAGTAGTCTCAGTATACATAGTAGTATCGGTAGTAATGTCGGCATTCAAAGTAGTATCGGTAGTAGTAGTAGTAGTAGTAGTAGTAGCAGCAGTAGTAGCAGCAGCAGCAGTAGTCGTCGTCGTAGTAGGTAGTAGTGATAGTACTAGTAGTAGCAGTAGCAGTCAGCAGAAGCAGCAGGAGGAGGAGGGCCAGTAGTAATATGTGGTGTAGTGGTAAGTGTTGCCGTAGCAGTGGTTGCAGCTCAGATTGTTAGAAATATTGTTAGGGTGGTGGCTGTTGTTATTGTTGTTGCTGCTGTTGTTGCTTTTGTTCCTGTTGCTGCTGTTGTTGTTGTTTTTTTTGTTGTTGTTGCTGTTGTTGTTGTAGCCGCCATGTACCCGCCTGCCATGACGAACATGACGCCAGCATGGCGTTGGCATCAGAGGCTGACCGGAGCTTCTGTCTACCAAAACACTGTGCGACACGCAGATCCGTGGGTTAACAACATTCCCATTGCCCTCTAGCATGTCGCTTGCATCTACCCTGCGTTGGTCAAGAAGGTTGTCTGCAGCGTCACGTTGCATCAGGCCAACCACCAGGCCGCACAACTCACTGCCAAACCCACAGGACACAGATCGAAAACTCGGAGCTCAGGCTCTCGATGGTACGTGGGCACACTTAACGAGGTGGTCCCTCCTCTGAGTCCTATAAAGATCAAAGCACAACGACCTGTCATCCGGATATCTGGAACAACTTCGAATTCATCTTGTCTGGAGACCCAGTTCCCTGTGCCTGAACAGGCCCTTGGAGACGGCTTTGGTAGAGGCTCTCCACACGCAGGGAGAAATATTCGTGTTGCATTGCAGTGCCTCTCAGATACCATGTGCACGCATGCGAAGTCTAACCACATGCATGTTAAAACAAGCAAATGCTATTTTTGTAAAGCTCTTGCGCAAAACCACGGTGCCAGTCAAATGCGTGCCAAAACCTGCAAAACCTTCCAGGGCGGCGAATGGCTTCAGTGCCTTGTTGTTGTTGTTGCTGCTGTTGCTTTCGCTGTTGGTTGTTGTTGGGGCTGATGACGTCCATGCGAATGTGGCTTGCATCTAGTGTTTCTTGTTTTGCTGCGTGCAGGGTTGGTTTTGCGGAAGCGTCGTAAATATCGTGGTTTTCGTATTCTTAAAACAGATTGCCTTGACCGTGATGACCATGGTGAGGATGATGATGATGACGACGCTGATGCTGATGATCATGATGTTGATGCTCCTGGTTACGGTGACGTCGGTAAGTATGACGACAATGATGTTGATGCTGTTGCTTCTTCACGCAGAAGATAAGGGTAGCTATGATGGTAAGTAGGATGATAACAGTAACAATAACAATGACAATGCTGCTCACAATGGCTCATGTTTTCATTTTACTTGGCAGACACTCCCACCAGAACAGTCTCGCGTTGTGTGGATTTTCCAAACAACAACTTTAAAATTAACGCAAAACTGAAGAAACACACACGAACACCACGGTGTTTGCGGCTCTTTCGCAAACCACAAAAAAACTGGAGGTTTTCAGGCTCTTGAACAAAACAACTCGAAAAAACGAGGCACACCCTCCGCGGCGACAAACGCTACGTCTGCCTGTTGTTGTTCTGGCAGAGCGAGGAAGAATCCCACTCGAACCAATCGTCCTCCCGCTGCGTGTGAACAAACATGCTGTTATTGTTGTTGTTGGTGCTATTGTTGTTGCTGTTGTTGATGATGTTGATGATATGGTTGGTATTGTCATTGCCAAGTTTTTGTTAGTTGTGGTTACCTGGTTGTTGTTGTGGTTGTGGTTGTGGTTGTGGCTGTGGTTGTTGTTGCTGCTGTTGCGGTTATTGGTGTTGTTGTTGTTGTTGTTGTTGTTGTTGTTGCTGCTGTTGTTGTGGTTGTTATTATTGCTGTTGGTGGTGGTGCCGGCGGTGTTGTCTTCGCTATTGTCAAAGCCGTCGCTGTCTAGTAGCAGTGGGGACTAGCTACTGTAATAGCATCAGTAGTAGTAGCCGCCAGCGCTGCCACGACTTCCTCTGACGCTGCCAATTTTATGAGCCGAGGGGACGACCTCCATAACTCAGCCATGTAATGGACTGCTGCAGCGACGTAGGCCTCAGCGTGACGACTACCGCGAAAGCACGTGCGACGACAAGTGTCATTACTGTGATTAATACTACTGCTGCTGCTACGAAGACTACTCCTATAACAGCCACAAATACTACTACTCCTACTACTACTACGACGACGACGACGACGATTACTACTACTACGACGACGACGACTACTCCAATGACGACCACCTCCGCCACCACCACTACTACTACTACTACTACGACGACTACTACTACTAGTACTAGTACTAGTACTAGTACTAGTACTAGTACTACTACTACGACTACGACTACTACTAGTAGTAGTAGTAGTAGTAGTAGTAGTAGTAGTAGCTACTATATATACGACTACTACTCGATACTACTACGTATAATACTACTACTACTACTACTACTACGTACTACTACTACTAC
>CAJNDV010029114.1:44422-55588 GCA_905221635.1 Symbiodinium sp. CCMP2456 | reverse complement strand
TGCCCCACGCCTGCATCAGCATAGGGAACTAGACTATACTCCGTATGTTTCACTTTTTCAGCTGCTGCAAAGATACGCGATGCTCTGTCTTGATTCCATGTCATTGGCTAGGCTTCTGTGCTCAGACCTTTCGTCTGCACGTAGGACAAATACCAAACCTTAAACAAGAAGCATGACCAAAGCCGATTCATTCCCGCCATCCCCTGTTCCTAGAGTCGGAAGCCGCAGAAGCCCTAGGTTTTGTCGAGCACCTTCGACATGGTCATGGCCTCTCGGGAGATTTCTTCAAAGACCCTAAGCCCCAAACCCCTCTCATGGAGAGCGAAACCCTAAATTCGAGAAAAGACCCTAAGGATTGGTGAAATTTTCAAGGGCTTTGGGGCTTCGAGGGGGGCTCTAAAAGGCTCAGGGCCGGGCCCTGAACCCTGGGCCGTGAGCCTTTGGAATCTTCGGATCTGTTGGGGGAGGGTCTGTAACATAGAAGAGCTTGAAACCCTAAACCCTAAACCCTAAACCGATGGTATACTGAGAGTACCAGGACCACATGTACCCCAAGACCTTATTCTAAAACCCTATTCTGATTATCAAGACCCTAAACCCTAAACCCTAAAACCCAAAGCCCTGTTCTGGTTATAGAGACCCTAAGCTCCAAGCCCAAACCCAGAACTCTATTCTGATTTTCAAGGCCACTATATTAAGCGGATCCCTCTGGTAAAGCATCCGGAAGCTGCCATGTCAACCGAGGCAGCAGCCATCCTTACGAACACCGTTTTCATTGGTGTGGAGGAGGGGTTAGGCTTTAGGGGATTTGGGGTTTAGGGGTATAGTGTGGGTCAAGCTGGGCAGTAAGGGCAGCAGTCGGGTCCATTGTGAAAAAAGGGTTTAGGGTTTAGGATTTTGGGGTTGGGGTTTAGGGGTTGAGGGCGTAGAGGTTAACGGATTAGGGGTGAGAGTTGACAGCCGAGAGGTACAGCAGACGTTCAGAGTTCGAGGGTTTTGAGTTTAATGTGTATCCTGTCCCCTTATAGTCCCAATTATAGCTACAGTGCAATATGCCTCAAAGCTTAGAGTTAAGGCCCTTATTTTAGGGTCAGGGTACGGGGTTGGGCGGTACTGGTTCAGGATGTGCCGGGTTTGGGTTTTTAGGGTGTACTAGACTTCACTTCACGTCATTAGGTTCCCTATACCCTTAATCCTTAATCTTGGGAGTTCCTTGTGTGACTCGACAGCACATGAACTTCAAGATTTGGAGTTTCCTCCAAGTCGTCAAAGGGAAAAAGGCAGCTCCCAACACCACTTCTGGCGCGGTGGCAATCTGGCGTTTCGACTTTCATGGGGCAGCTCCAGGGTAAGACCAACCGCAGTATCCTGAAGCCCATAGCCGCTAGACCCTGCCTCGCTAAGCACCCAGCAGTACACCTTCCAGCCTGAAAGTCCAATTCTTTTAGTATAGGGGCCAAAATAATTACCTATACTATTTGGGGGTTCCTTATGATAATCCTAGTATAATATACCTCAAAATGCTATTCTAATTATTAAGGCTACTATATTACCCTAGTCGTCTCTCTGGAGGTACAGTGGTCCATCTCCAACCCCGGCATGCAGCATCTCACGTTTCAGGCACCTGAGGGAGTAGGCTGAGGATTTGGCATTCGCAGCATGGGGTTTAGTCCGTTCAGTGTTTGAGGTGAGGTTTTGGAGTGTAGGGCTTGGGATTTGGATTTGGTTTAGGGTGTGTTATCTGAGTTGCGGTCTACCTTTGCAAAGTTAGGCTAAGAGAACGTCACACCAAAGGGAAGCAACTGTGAAAAAGTATCCTGACACCACCGAGGGCCGAACCTGAAGGTAGCGTGAAGCCCAAACAAAAGCGCTATCCTGGCGATCTTCTTTGTCTCAGCAGAACATGGGTTGAGATGAGACTTCGTTCAAGGGCTCGATTTTTAGATCCTATCAGGCATGACTATACCTGGAACTCTAAATTTCCATCCTCGGCCGGGAACTTGTGATGGCACGAAGAGATAGAGAGAGAGAGAGAGAGAGAGATAGATAGAGGGTTGAGGGCTTAGGCAGTGGGATTTAGGGTTTCGCGAGAGACCGGCCCCACACCCAAACCCCAAGCCCGAGCGCTTGGCCCCCAAATCGTATCCCTTCACAGCTTGTGGGGTTTGGGGCTTATAGGGTTTATAGGGTTTGGGACTCGTACAGTGTTAGTCGGCGGACGAGTGGCTAACTACCAGCCGTTCTTGCTTGCAAGCCTGCAGCAAAAAGGGCTTCTCAGGTTTAGGGTTTGAACACCAGCTCCGAAACACAAGCTCCGTAAACCGTAAAGCGACGACCCTAGCTAAAGATCTCAAGGAACATCCCAGCTTCAATAGTGTTGAGCAGTCGTCCCCATGATCTTACGTGTGACCGAGGTGATTCGGGATGTGTACACCCTCATATTTACAGCACCTTGGATGTCTGGATCATTATCCAAGGGCTTAACGCTAGAAAGTATAGGGTTTGCACTTTACAATCAAGTTGAAGCTTGAGGCTTTATCAGCTTTCGGGATGCGGGAGTTCAAGTTACTGCTGAAGCTTGAGTTTTCAGGTGCCTGAGCCTTGGATGCGCAATGCGCAAGAGTTTGGAGGATTCAGACACGAGGGCTGAAGCTTCGGCGTGAGGCGGGCATGACGGCATGTGCACTGCAGCCCCTCCTCAAAACAAGGATTATCGCAGAGTCCACATCAAGGGCTGATTGCGTAGAGAGCTCAATGTTGAGTCTGTTTCGGGCTTTAAAAGCATACTCCTTTACAGTGTTGAATTCATATAATGTTAACCCATCTGTTCAGGGTTTCCCCGAGGTGTTGGTTTTGCAAATCACGGAAAGAATCTCTCCTCAACAAGAGCCCAGGACAGCATCATTCGTATAAGGCTCTCGAAGCGCTGTGAGAACAGATACCCCAAAGGCCTCGAAGAACGCAAAGCTGCAAAAATGTTACTCATAATCATCATCAGCATCACTATCATCATCAGAACCAGAACGATTATGATAGCTACCAACAAGAATGAATGTACATATGGATATTCATGTTGATACGGTTATGAAGAACACTCAGAATATGAATGTTGAACTTACAGGTGGAGCTCTTCCTTCGCCTGGCTGCGACTGGCTGCGACTTCTTCTGCTCTGGTGACTGGCGGTGGAATCTGCTGGACCTGGTCATCGTGTGCCTTGTTGTAGGAGCTTAAGGGTTTAGGGTTTAGGGTTTAGTATGACCTTAAGGGTTTAGGGTTTTGGGTTTAGTATGACCTTAAGGGTTTGGGGTTGAGGGTTTGCCACAGTATTGAGTGTATTGCAGCTCGACCCGAAATCCTGAACCCAAACCCCCAAACCGTACACGCAAACCCTACACGCGCAGTCCGGGAGGTGTAGCAAGTGCCAATACCCTAAACCCGAACTCCGAACTCTGAGCCCAAAGCCTTATGAACCACCCTAAATCCTAAACCCTAAACCCTAAGCCCAAAATCCTAGACCCTAAACCCTAAACCCCAAACCCTCACCCCGAACCCCGGAGTAGAACCCACACCCCCCAGCTGTAGCATGGTGAACCTCACGAAGTTGGAACATGGATTTAGGATGAATAGTGCTGGGATTCCCTTTACTCTACCTTCAGAAAATGAGGATGATGATGTTCCAGCTCTCTGGCTTCTACTGCGGGACCTTGAGGGTTTAGGGTTTAGTTTAGGTGCTTCACGCGCTAATGTGGAATAAGCCTTTGACGCATCGTTAGGATCCCTTGTTCCTCACCCTAAACCCAAACCCCGAAACCCTAAACCCCAGACCCCTAGGACAAAATCCCAAAGCCACCCCCAAAACCCGAGAAACCCTAATTCAACCCCTAATTAATCCCAAAACCACCCAAAAGACCTAGACTTCTTTGCATAACCCTGCCACCTGCAGGCCGAAAGGCCCCTAAACCGCGAACCCTGTCGAGACTCCTCTGAAGTATGCCCTTGTCTTCTTTGTACTTAAAATTTATTATTATTGGGTTTAGGGTTTTATGTTTAGGGTCTAGGGTTCAGGGGCTTAGGGTCCAGGGTTTATTTCTTATTCGTTTGGTCGGGGCATTCTTGGAAGTGTCCCACTTCATCCGGCTACGCACCACCTGGCTTGTCCGGGTGCGAGCGCCGAAACCCAAGAACCCCAAACCCAAAACCCCAAGCCCTAAACCCAAAACCCTAATGCGAGAGCGAGAGTCGAAACCCTAAACCCTAATCCTGAACCCTAAACCCTAAACCCTAAACCCAAACCCCTAACCCTCCTTTTGCAATTTAGGGTCCCCTCGCAGAGCCAAGGCTCAGCTCTTGGTGGGTGACTTGGCTTCGGAGAGGTCTTGGAGTTGTGGCTCCTTATGAAGAGGTTTTCTAAGGGTAAAGCCTAAACCTTAATTAAACCTAAACCCAAAACCCTAAACCTTAAACCCTAAACCCGAAGCCCTAAAACCTCAAGGTTCTAGAAGGGTCGCAGACAGGGTTTATAAAGTCGGCTGAGGCCGGGTTCGGGGTTCACGGCTTCAGGGTTTCAGTAGGCTTGGGTGGTTAAGGCTTTAACTTTAGGTTTTGAGGTTCAAGGTGAAGGGGGCTTGGGTTTACGGCTTAGGAGTTAGGGCAGTTGGTCCCGGATTATATTTTGGGCAGTTTTGTTGTCCTGCATAGCGCTGCTTTTGAGTTGCTATTGGTTTATTGTCGCTGCTGCCAGTGTTAAAATTCGTGTAGTAATCTGATTCTTGTTGCAGTGGGTTTGTGCACTTTGCAGCAGTTCGCTTCCCAGTAGGAGGCAGGGTAGACGTCCAGGAAGGGCGGTGCTTTCATTGGTCGAGCTTTCACAGAGAACCATAACCGATTGCGAAAGATACCACCCCGAAGTGCATTATTTCATCATCTCCTTGAAAAGTATTTGATTTCTCTTGCGCTGTCTAGGGTTCTTGTAGGAGTTCGGTCATCATCGAACAGCATCGGCGCTTTATGATTTCTCGAGCTTGGTTTCCAGAAGGGGCATTCATGCTTTTCCAAGCCGGCTTGTTTTTGTTGTCCTCGTACGTCCCGAGCCCTACAGGAGACCTTCATCGAGCTGAGCATTTATACGCAGGGGCCAAGTGCAGGAGCGCCCAGCGGAGGTTTGGGGGGCCGTCGGGCTAAGAGGTTCAGGAACTGTAAGCCCTAAACCTCCCCACCCCCTAAACCTTCAGTGGTTTGGGGTGCAAGGTTTGTGGAATTGGTGCCCCACCGTGGTTGTTTGGATGTTCCTGATTTTGAAGTTTTCTGGTGTTTTGGCTAAGGAGTTTAACAGATTCTAGGTTGAAAAGAGGGTTCAGGCTGGGGATGGGGTTTCAGAATTCAGGGTTGAGGCCTTTACTTAGGGGTTGAAGATCCCCGGCGGTCAGGTTTTAGGCTGTTTCAGGGTACACCGAGACACTACGTAAACCCTGCATTCATTCGGATCATGCCTAGGTCCCCGAGCTGGAGAAGCTGTGAACCTGCATAGCGAGATTCGAACGAAACCCCGAGGCACGAAGCCCTACGACCCTACAGAAGCCCTAAACCCTAAACCCTAAACCCTAAACCCTAAACCCTAAACCCTAAACCTAAGCCCGAAACGTTGGAGCCCTTAGCCTTAGCCCTGAACCCAACGCCGTAAACTCAAGCCCAGAAACCCAAGCAACCCGAAACCCCCAAACCCTAGAGGACCTGAAACCCTTCTAGTATCCCATCAAGAACCCTGAGAAGAAGCCCAAATGCCAAAGCCCCGAGCCCGGAACCTGAAAAACCACGCCCCAAACCGAGCTCTATAGGAGGCCTCGACCCAGTGAGCGGGATGACGGGACTGCGTCCCCCGGAATCCACTGCAGTTGGGTTTCGGGCCTTCATCCTGTAGTAGGATCTCCCAGCATCCCTGAAATCGGTTTAGGGCTTAGGGTACACACTTTCGGGGGTACGAAGGTTGACGGTGTGCCAGGACTTGCTTGCGAACGGAGGTTTGCATCGAAGCTCTCAGGGTTCAGAGGCCTGGGCCCTTCCATCCCCGACATCCTCAACCTGTCACGTCTGCACGCAACGTCCTGCCCCAGCCCCTGAATCCTTACACGCAACATCCGGAGCCTTAAAGCCCAAACCGGTAGTGGGTTGAGGGTCCGGGGTGCTGGCAGCTGTTTGGCCACCGGAAAACCCCGGCCGGATTTCAAAAGCCCTCCAAGACCCCCATGGGTTTGGGGCCTCCACGTCCTAGAGATGAGGAGCACGCGTGTAGGAACCTTTCGAGGTGAGTTCGGGGGTGTTGAGGTCTGCGCCTGGGTTCTGGAGGTGGTCGGGTTGTTGTATGCAGCTGCTGAAACCCACCACGGGGTCCTAAACCCTAAACTCCGAAACCCAAAACCCAAAAGCCCTAAACCCTAAACTCCGAAACCCAAAACCCAAAACCCAAAAAACTCCGAAACCCTGAGGCGAACCTCATCTGGCAGAGTCACTCCTAAACCCTAAACTCAATACCCCAAACTCTCAACCCAAAACGCCTCAACCCTAAACCCTTGGAGGCAAACAAAAGGCGAGCCTCTCCTAAACTCCCAAACCCAACACCCCAAAGCCCCAAACCCTGAACTCAAGCGTCCTAAGCCTTAAACTCTAAACCCTAAACCCCAAACCCTAAACCCCAAACCCTAAAACCCCAAACCCTAAAGCCTAAAGCCCAAAGCCTTGATCGTCTTCGGCTTGGTTGACGTAGGGTTCCAGCTGGATCGCCTCGATTTCGGGATGGAGTTGGAAGCCTCTGCTAGACCAGACACTACTATACGGTACTATACTACACTGTATATACTATACTATACTATACTATACTATACTCTACTCTACTCTACTCTACTCTACTCTACTCTACTCTACTCTACTCTACTCTACTATACTATACTATACTATACTATACTATACTATACTATACGATACTATATACCACACTATATACTACACTATATACTCTGGCTATACTATCCTATGGCTATGCCATACTGCTCTGAAGCCCTCGACTTTGAACCTCGACACCCCAATAAACTTCAAAGCTCTGAAATCTAAAAAGACCCTAGCCCCCAGAGCCCTGGAAACAGTACGGCCCAAGGTACCCTGCGCATCGTCCGCATCACCCGGCTAGTGAAGATCGCTCGCATCGCCAGCAGCCTAGCAACTGATGTGTTGTAGTGTTCTAAGATGTTCTAAGTTACATGGGTAGTTCGCAAGAAAAGGGCCGTGCTATATTGAGGGTCAAAAAGGGGACCCTAGTTTAGAGAACTACCCATACAATGTTACCATATTTTTATTTTATTTTGTCATCTTGCCTGATTCAGTCTCGACTTGAAGCCTTGGCACCTCGAACCCTGAAGCCCGCAAAGACTCTAGTGTAATAATAACATACTAGAATCTACTATAAGATACTGAAATATACTAGACCCAAATCCGAAGTCTTTCAGCCCCATAGAACCCTAAACGGGCAATAGTTGTGATTCTCGGAACTCGAAGCCGTCAATGCCCCTCAACCCCCAAACCCTTAACAAGAACATCCCTCAAGGCCCGAGCGGGCAGTTCATTTGAGGACTAGGGTTCAGGGTTTAGAGCTTAGGGTTTAGGGTTAAGGCTAAGCCTTAATTGCTTAAGGGGTATAGGGTTTGGGGTTTAGGGTTTAGGGTTTAGGGTTTAATTGCTTAAGGGGTATCACCCTAACCTTAAACCTAATCTTTTCTACTGCTTTTACGGCCTCCGAGACCCGGGTGCTGCGTGTCATCATGGCCCTGCGGACGCTGACGCAGTCCATCATCTACACCCTGCCCTCCGACTGAAGGTTTGCTTTACTTCAGGGTTTAGGGTTTAGGGTTTAGGGCCTAGGTTGTTAGGTTATAGGGTTTAGAAGTATACAATATGTAATGCATCCCAAACCCTGCTCTGCTTCTTAAGTCATTAATGCGAGCCCCATTTCGAACCAAAATCCCGAAGCCCAGAGAATCAGAGGTTGAGGTTGGGGGGCCCAGATCCAGATAGCAGCTTTGGTGTGGTCTTTTGCTGAAGTCTTGCAGGAGCGTGCAAGGAAGCTTTCTTGGGTCTAGGGTGCCTCATCTTACATATCTCCTGAGACTGCCAGCTGTATGCTTTCCAGTTCATCGCCCGAATCTCCGAAATGAGGAAGTCACTGATCTGGGCGCCCCGGCTGCACAAGCTGCAAAAGGTGATAAACGTTCAGTCGTTTCAGCTTGGGCGGGCCTTGCGTCCGGATCCTAAACCCGAAACCCCGAACCCTAATCTAAAGGAAACACTACTCATAGGCCCCATAGTAGTTCCTTTTTGGGATTACCTTACAATAGGGTTCTACTTATGAACCCAAAAAAGGAACTACTCTGGGGCCTATGGGTAAACTCCGAACAGAAACGATGCTGCAAATGGCTCTAAATTTGAACTTGCGCGTTTGTGTTCAGGCGTCCTTTCGCAGCCCCCAAAACCCCCTGCCGGGGAGGGACTCTACACCATGGCCGTCATCCTCTCAGGTAGAGAACGAGTTTGTGAAGCCTTAGGCAAGGGTTGCTATAAGGAATATTATAAGGGTTACGGTCAGTAAGGGTTAGTTATGACACGAGTGTCTTTAACAGACACGATAGGGGTTACTATCCTAGCCATGGACCATGCACCATCAACCCCTGCATTGGCTGCTAACGGGATTCAAGACAGAAAGTGCCAGTCATGTTCACTAATAAACTTGGGCCGTATGTATAAGTGCTCTGTAGCAGGCATATTCAGGCAGCGTCACAGGCCGCCATTGCTGTCGTTCCAGCAAGCAGACGCAGGACAGCCCCAAACCCAAAATTAAACCCTGAACCCTGGATGCATCCTGAGTTCTCCTGTATTTCACACCGACTGAGCGCACATGGATCCTCGCCTGGCTTGTCCGAGTTGTGAGAGTGTAAACCCTGGATCCCAAGCATTCTGCCAAGCGTGAGCATCAAAGTGGCTCAAGGCGATGATTCTTCTCGTCTTGATTGTCGCTGGGCGTCTTTGCAGGGAGGGCTGCTGTGGGTTGTTTAGTGCCAAGGCTTTTTCGGAGACTGATGAAGAAGCCTACAAGCCTAAGGAATATTGCGGCAGAACTAGCTACCGTAGGAGCCTAAATGATTTCTACTATTCTTCCTTAGGGCCTTAAGGGTTCCTTTTTTCTACTCCTACTCTAGTACTGTAGTATGCCCAAAACCCCCATGAGGAGGGCTGATTGTTTTGGGCTGAAAGCGCCTATGGCTTCCCAACATTGCCATGTGTCCAACAGTTTTTCCACTGCCATGGCTTGTACTTCTTCTTCTTCTTCTTGCTGCGGTTGCCGTCGCTTTGGCTGTCGTGGCCGTGGTCGTTTCTCTTTTTGTTTTTTGTTGCTGCCTGCAGGTTTACGTCTTCGGCATCCTGTTTGCCCAGGACCGGGTCCGGATGTGAGGGAGGAAGCTTTCGTCCGATTCTTGAGTTTTGATTTTGGGTTCTGGCAAGAAAGAGTTTTGGGTATACGCTTTAGGGGGCAAGGTTTGTTATTGTGACTGCCGGTGGTACTTTCACTCTCGTTCGTGTGAGTGTTACTCAATCATATAGCGAATTTCATGCCACCGGTACACCCTAAACCCTAAACCCTAAACCCTAAACCCTAGTTGTGATGAGTCGTCAGAGTTTCAAGGTCCCGAAACGTCCAAGTGTGCCGCCTTGCGTCTTTTTTTTTAAGGTCTGGGGATCCCCATGCGATGATCCCATCATGATGTGGATGTTGGTCATGCACAACGTTACTAATATAGGGGCCTAAATAATTACCTATACTTTTTAAATTTTTGGGGTTCCCCATTAAAAATATATAGTATAATCGGCCCCAGAGCAATATTCTAACTAGCAAGGCCCCCTGCATTAGGTTGAAGCTTGTGTGTGAAAGGCTTGGGGTTCAGGGTTCAGTTGCCCTAAACCCTAAACCCCAAACCCCAAACCCTAAACCCTAAACCCTAAACCCCAAACCCTAAGCCCTAAACCCTAAACCCCAAACCCTAAACCCTAAACCCTAAACCGTGCTTTGCTTGCCAGGTGTCAGGTTTGGGAGCTGGGGTTTGTAACGTAACAAGTAGTATAGGGGCCTAACTGATTGCCAATACCATTTGGGGGGCTCCTTATTATAATCATAGAGTAGAATATACCCCAAAAACCTTATTCTAATTACCTAGGGCCCTATGTTCGAGTTCAGGGTTGGACTAGACCGGCGGTCGCAATAGGCCTGGATGCAAAAGGGTTGGGCTCGAGGTCGCAGGAGGAAACGGCTCAGGATTCCGGTTCGGGGTTTATATAGTCTGTAGGTATAGGGTTTAGGGCTTAGAGTGTGCTTACACATTCTTATTGAAGCTCTGGTGGCCGCAAGGGGAATCTACCGTTCTTGCAATCTTGCCTTCGACCAAGCAGGGCCTAAGACCTCCATCCGAAAGCCCAAACTCTACGCTAAACCTTGAGCCACAAGATGCTGCCCTAAGGGTTTAGGGTTTAGGGTTTAGGGTTTATAAGCCCTACACCAAACCCAAACCCCCTAAACCCCTAAATCCGAAAGCCTAAGCGCCTAAATCCTTCAACTTTGGACCAGTATCGCTACAGACCTCGCCAGGCTTGTCCGAGAGTGAGTGTCAAAAAACCTTGAAACCCCAAAGCCTGAGCCCCTAAACACCTACCGCCCCAAACCTTAAACCCCAAAAGCCTAAAGCCTAAACCCCTAACCCCTAAGACCGAAACCCCCAAACTCTAAACCCTTCAACCGTGAAGCAGGCAGTGAATGACCATCTGATGGACACGGATGTTCGTCCACTGAGCGACGAGGAAAGCGCCGGCAGGGAGCCTGATACCCTGATGCATCCTGATGCCCTCAACTCCTTGACCCGGTGTAGGATTTAGGGTTTACCCCAAACCCAAAACCCTGAAGAACAAGAGACCCGAACCCTTAACCCGGTTTAGGGTTTACCCCATACCCAAAGCCCTGAAAAAGAAGGGCCCCAAAACCTAAACCCCTAAACCCCTAAACCCAAAACCCAAAACCCAAAACCCTGAACCCATAACCCCTAAATTCTAAACCCTAAACCCTAAAGGTTCTGCAG
>CAJNDV010029114.1:32830-44278 GCA_905221635.1 Symbiodinium sp. CCMP2456 | reverse complement strand
GGGCTTAGGGTTTGGGGTCAGGGTTTCCGGTAAGGGCTGTCGAGCCCGGCTGCAAAGCCAGCATGAGGGCTGGTGGATTGGGGGGTATCGGGGGCCAGGGCAGCAGGTTCATAGGGTCTAGGGCTTTAGGGTTCAGGGTTAGAAATCTTGAAGGTGTAGGCTTTAGGTAGGGTTTAGGGATTGAAATTGAGGGCTGAAGGTGTAGGGTTTAAGGTCTCGGGTGGGCATTCGGGCATAGGGTCAGGGCTTCTTTTGAGGTCAGCTCTGCCCCAAGCCCTCGATGCTGAGTTTTTTGAGCCTGAGCCCGAGACCGTAAGCCTATCAAAGTGCATCCTTCAGAATTTAGGGTTTAGGCTTTAGGGCTTATGCACGAGTCATCGCTGAGGCGGGCAGCTTGGAGGCACTTCAGAGAGACCTCGTTCAAGAAGGGTTTAGGGTTAAGGGTGCTCTTTACGTACATGTAAGCGTTTGCCACTTGGTATCTTCGGTGTCGCAGTTTTCGGTCTGTGGCCCCGTTGTGCGATGTAAGCGTAGAGTGACATGTAGCGTTTGAACGTGCCGGTCTGTCTCACCCATGTGGAATCGTGAAGATTGCTAAGATCGTGTAGTACCTAGGGTAGTCCCCGGCCCTCAATCGTCGTTTACTCTTTGCAGTTTCTGATAAGTTTTCCATTGCCCGACTCCCCCTCTTGCGTGACCTTGCTCGGCAGTGACTCATAGTGACCGAGGTCCTGCAACTAGATAGTGGTGTGAAGCAGGATCTGTGTGCAGTGCAAGCCGCCGCTTTAGCAGCATTCTAGTCCCAGTTGTTTGCATGCGTCGATTTGGCTTGTCTCGGCAGTGTCTCGCTCATCAAACCACATGCCTCGCCTGGACAATTTTGGGGGTTGTAAGGGAATAGCAGTACATACTACTGTTGATGATATAAATCCTGCATTACCGACCCTAAACTATAGGGAATTACGGTATATTCCTTATTATGGGTCATGCAGGATTTATATCCTCAACCGTAGCAAGTCCACCCCCCAAAGAAGAAGCCGAAGGAGGTGGCTGCAGCCAGAAGATACTTCGACGACCTGCCGTGGCCAGGAGGATTCAGAGTCTCAAAAGTAAAGGCTATTTAGGGTCCACCTGTAGCCGAAAAACACACCTTTTTTTGGGGCTCCTTACTATGGTTTCTAAAGTATATATATATATATATATACACGGATATATATATATATATACACATATATATATATATATATATATATGCATATAGCTCCCCATATAGCTCCTTAAACAGGGCTTAGGTCCTAAACCTGAGACTTGAAACACTAAACCAGGCTCCAAGGGCTTTCGGGTTTCTGCCATTTAGCATTAGAAATCACCAGCGTTATTTGTTATGTCCTTAGGGTTTAGGGTTTAGGGTCTAGGGTTTCTTTTTTAGAAGCATTATAGTATCGTATACACCAAAACCCTAGTCTAGTTATCAAGGCACCTACATTGGATGTTTGTAGATGTGTTGCGGAAGGTGCTCCTGAGTGTGATCGGGTTTCTGTGGATCAAGCCTGTGTGGGCTGCAGGTTTGGGGGCAGCCATTGTTTTTGGATGAAAAAAAGGGTCATTTAGAATAGGGTTTTGGGGATAATTGTGGTACAGCTATGTCGGGACTTAAGGGGGCAATATGTACTCACCACGTATTCCGACCCCTTTATATGAGCTTGCATGAAGGGTCTTTGTTGTCAAACTCCCATCTGAGGCCAAGCTGGTGCTTGAGTCCTAAGCGTATCGAAAACCGCGGACCATGGCCCGTGAGCCAAGGCAAACGATGCTCAGCTTATTCATGAGCATCGCCGGCGGAGTGAGCTGGGAGGAGGCTTCATCTCTAGGATTTCCGAGCCCCTGGTAACTTGGAGCCCAAGCCTCAGAGCCTGAGCCCGGACCTTTAGGGTTTAGGGTTCAGGGGTTAGGGTGTAGGGTTTAGGGGTTTAGGGGTTTAGGGTTTAGGGGTTAGGGTTTAGGGGATCCAGCCCTGAAGGATTGCCAAGGACAAGCAGAAAGGGTTCTCGAGTCAGTTTCTGGCATTCAGCGATGCACGGCCAAGCGAAGCTAGAGGTGTTTGTGTGTGTGTGTGCGCGGGAAACCCAACCTACAACGGGAGTGCTCTTTTGCAGGATCTTGCGCATGGCATGAACACTCAGTAACAGCAGGGGGCCGCAGGCCTANNGCCAACGAAGACCTCCGATGGTAGGTGTGAACATGTACCTGCAAGTAAGTTAAGATTTTTTTATAGTCAACTCCATCAACAGGGTAACCATGAGCCTATTGAGAGACCTCCCACAAAGTTTTTCTCTTTGAAGTCTCAGATGAGACCGTGAACTCCTATCTGAGTTGACATCACTCTTGAGAACCTACCTGCCAGAGTTTGCCTGGAGTTCGAGTGTGTGTGTGTGTGTGTTGCATGTGTTGCATGATCGGGTTGTCGCAAGCAGGTTCCGGTAATCAGATTTGTTTCAAGCGCATTTTGGCCTCTTTAGATCTCTGTGGCCTGTCAGGTAGTTGTGCCTCTGCGAGCCATCTCCGTCGTTTGGGTGGCGATCTTTCTGACGTACGTGTCCCGGCTAGTTCGCATGAGCCCCCGCGCTTTCTGCGAGGTTGTTTGGCAGCTGTCGCAGGCAAGTGTACTGCGGCCGCCTGAATTCCCGGAGGCTCCAAAACCCTTAGATCAAGTTGGTCCTTGCCTTCTTTGCGTTCTTTGCTCTCTGCCTGGGCTGTCCTTATGTTCGGTTTTTCTATCCGCAGTCCGAAAGCGTCGTCGGACTAGACTAGTCAGTCAGGTCTTTAGCAGAGTCATGCCCCACCCCAAAACTTGAACCCTAAACCCTGGCTGTTGCCATGTCCTCCTACTTTGTGTGAAGTTTACATAACCTCAAAGGTGGACTCAAGCGACCACAAGGTTTGGTTGCAGAGCAAAGCGCGGTTTTTGGGTAAAAGTTCTCGGGAATGTAGGGATTCAGGGGGAGTGCAAGGCATGTTCAACCTGCAGTATGCTTGTCGCCTGGTTCCGAGTTCCGAGGTATCTTTCACGTATTTCGCGGTGCTTAATGCATCTTGGTTGCACGTTCTCGAGTTTTGTCCTTCCACCTATGGGGTCCGATGGTTTCGATCTGCACGGCAGATCACTGCACGATTCAAGGCATTCCCATGCTGGCCGGGCGTGTGTAGGCATGTCACACCACCAGACCCGCCCCTGGTACCGCCACCGCCACCACCACGACCACCACGACCACGGCCAAGCGTCTGCATGACCAGGTTGGTGATGGCGGTAGTGTCGATGATGATAACGCTGGTGATGATGATGGTGGTGATGATGATGATGCGGTGTGCCGATAGCCGTCATCAACATCATCCACCAGTGTGCTTAGTTTGTTTTCTGGGCAACATAGAGTAGCAATAGTACTCCACCGTCAGCACCAGGTGCATTCTTCAAACTCGCAATCGTGCACTCGGATTAAGATCCCATCATGGCGTTCATCCTTTTGTATGAGCACCGAGATGTTTTCTGGCCGTATGTTCCCGGGTTTCTACAACTCTGTGGACTGCGGCGTCGTCTACAGTCACACTTTCCGAGGTGGTCACTGGTGTTTTTTGTCAGCATCTTGGCAGCCACGAACTCTCGAAAAGGTCATGCATAACCCTTGCGTGAGTCCTTCCGTCCTTTGTGAGAACTCGACCCTAAACCCTACGGGTTCCAGGATTCTGGGCATCTTGCCCCCTGTTGGGGCTGGTTGACCCGCGCCTTCCAGGATTTTTGGTCTATGGGGGTGTTTGAGGTTTCGCACTGAATGGATTCAAGAATGTCGGGTTTAAGGATGTAGGCTGGAGGGTTCAAGGTTTTCAGAAGCTTGAAGTGCTGTTATGAGCAGCAGGGCAGGATGCAAGAAAAGGATGTGAGGCTTGAGGTTAAGGGCTTAAGCCGCACTTACCGCTCTGAGCCCGAAACCTTCATCCCTCTGTGCTCCTGTATGGCGAAACCCCCAGAACAGGAGCTTCAACAATCCCCAGCGTCGTCGAGTCTTATCGCATTGGATTTAGGGTTTCGAGGGTTTCAGGATATAGCCTGCTGCATCCCAGGAGTGCGATCGACAGTGCCCAAAGTGACCATGACATGGTCTTGCAGTCCATCCTTGCCAACAAGCAGGTAGGGCCTCCTTGGAGGATCTTTCGCGTGACGCTCACCCAACTTGCCTTCCTCTACTGACCCGACCCAAGAGACCTCGTCCGGCGGAGTCCGAGTTGCGGGAGTGTAGTTTCCCAAACAAGCAAGCCTACATCCAGACCTAAACCTTCAATTCCGAAATCCTAAACCCTCAGTTCCGGACAGTGAGGGGGACCCCCTCGCAAAACGCGAAGCCAGTGGTGCTGAGTAAGTAATTCGGTTTTATAAATCTCAGGAACTTTTGTATCACAAACTCCATAAGTGTACAGGGTGGGTGTGTATCCTGTCTGATTACGATGGGAGCCTTGTGTTGAATCCTAAGGCCTAAACCAAGGCCTCGTGAATTAAAACCCCAACCAGAAACCTAACACCTCAAATCCAGCGGACATGTGAGCAAGGCCCACATAGAGAAGATCCGATATCTGCTGCTCGGCGGATCGTTTTTGGGATCGAGGTATGGCATTGTTGCTGCTGGGGCATGCTGCAAACTCTGAACCACCCAATCCCCAAGCCCATTCTCAACAATTCCCAGCGGCCTTTTGAGAGTTCGTGCCGCAGCTTGCCTTAATTTGGGTTCACCAGTTTGGACTGCGCATTCGGAACTCTCTTGACATCGGAGGTGTGTAGCTTGTCTAGGCCACATGGGTGATACTTAGGGTCCATATTGAACTTGCTGATATCAGACTGGTACGATTTTTGGGGGCCTGTTGCCTGCAACCCCCTTGGTTTGGATGTGGCAGGTTCAGCGAGATCGACCAGGAAGACTCTGGAGTGATCACCTTTCAGATACTTCGCTGCAAACCAGCCTAAAGGATCCTGTTGAGTCCTGAAACACCAGATAATTCCGCTGTACTAAATGCCTAAACACAAGGGTTTTCCAAACTGTAGCAAGAAACATCCTGTTAAAGCTGTAGTACTTGTACTTGATTCAAGTGCACCTGTCTAAGCACAGCCGTTGTCTACATGCAATGCCATGTGACCCAAAGCGGGGACAGGAGTTCCCCCAGTAACTCTGTGCCTCATACGGTGTGTGTTCTTCTTGCTCCTTGTTGTACTAACAAATTCAACAAACCATATTATTCTGATTGCGAAGGCCCCCATGCTATTTTTTCGGGTTGGTGAAAAGTGGCCTTCGGAGATAAGTGTCGAGCAAATGGTTCACAGACGTCTATCGGCCACCACATTGCTCGTTGACCATGGGCTTGGGCATTTGACTGAGCCATTTTTCTTAGAGTCTTAAGAGTTATATACTCCTGCGAGGCCCGTAGGCTTCTACAGGCTCGCGCGCAAACACGGTTCCAGGTATCCCCCTGACAGGCTCTTACACTCCGAATATATAAATGCTGAGGCCCTAGAGCCCGCTTCGGGCAAAGGGCTGATTGTTTAGGGAGACTTCGGGTGCAGGTTTTGGTGCTTGGGCTCCGAGGTTCGTTCAAGATCAGATCCGAAAACATTGATCTCGCCCCTTCAAAGCACTGAGGATGTTTCAAGACAAAATTTCCTCCCGAGAAGTTCTCACCTACTTCGAGTCCATCGACCTGGACATCTGGGATGCATCCCGGTCCAAGGGTGTATATGGAAGCCAGAGTCATTAGTGATACTATTCCTCGGTCCTTTTTTTGTACTGTGTTATCACAAAATGCACCGAAACTTTATGCTAATGATGAAGCCCCTTGTCTTGGGTTTAGGTCGGAAGGTCTGGGGGGGATGCCTGACCCGGAAAGTCCAACCCAGAGCCCTAAACCCTCAACCTTGAACCCTAATCCCCTAAACCCCTAAACCCCTTTCCCCCTAACCCCCTAAACCCCTACACCCCTAAAGCCCTAAACCCCTAAACCCCCTAAACCCTAAACTCTCCACGCCCAAGTCCGGCATCTGCCAAGTCCCAACGTGGAGTTTCATTTCAACCTTAATTTCGGAACCTTTTATCCCCCAAGCATTTTTCGTTGGTCCGTTTCAAGATCTACTGAGGGTTGGGGGCCTAAGAACCCTAAACCCACAATCCCTAGCCCCTGAAAGGCCCGAAACCCTAAATCCTCTAAGCCCTAAGCCCCAAACTTTAAGCCCCAAAATAAGCCCTAGATAAGCCCCGGCTCTATAAGCCTAAGGTCTGAACTCTACCCTAAACCCTAAACCCTAAACCCTAAACTCTAAACCCTAAACCCTAAACGCTAAACCCTAAACCCCAAACCCTAATTCTTCAGTTCCGGGGCTCCCTGAAAGGCTTGGTCCTTTTTCAAGCTCCTCGACCTCGACTCAGGCGGGTTGATGCAGCTGCAGGGGTTGGTAGGGCTTCCAGTCTTCGGGTTCAGGGTTTAGGGTTTTGGGTTTAGGGTTTTGGGTTTAGGGGTTAGGGTTTAGGAAAGAAGGATTTGGGTTTAGGGTTCGGGTTCTATGGTTCAGGGTTCGGGTTCTATGGTTTAGGGTTCGGGTTCTATGGTTTAGGGTTCGGGTTTAGGGTTGGCAAGCGCACTTTCAGAGGGGTTTAGGGTTTAGGGTGTGTAGGAGGGTGGAGGCTTTCGCGGTGTAGGCGGCAGGTGCGAGATCCGAAACACGAAATGTCCGTCATTGCTTTCGATCATTTTGATCATGCCCGTAAGCCCCAAAGTAAAAGCTTTCAGTCCCAGGACCCAAGCCCTAAATCTCAAACCCTAAAGTTCTAAATCCCGAAACTTTGAACCCGAAACCTAATTTTTGGGGCCCCTTTATGTACTGTCTTTATGTTCTTCAACAGGCAGGTTTTTCGGAGCTACAGGTCTGCCTTGAAAAGCCGAAATTTTAGTACAGAAGTCTGAACCCAAAGCCCTAGACTTAGACCCGAAACCAGATTAGTTGCTCTGAGGAACTTGGTTGCTGGAATCCGTGCCTGCTTGTGCGAGCGTGGGAACCGAAAACCCTGAACCGTCTGAGGAGGGGCACCCTAAACCCTAAACCCTAAACCCCACTACTATGGCAAGGAAGAAGGCCCGGACGCCGAGACCCCTTAGACCCTAAACCCTAAACCTGTCTAAGACCCTTCAACCCTAGACCCTTTTTAAGACCCTTAGACCCTGAACCCTGAACCCCTATAAGACCCTTAAACCTTAAAAGACCAGGGGGAGCCATCGAGATCGAGGAGTTTCTGCTCCTTGCCCCAAGCCGCAGAATCGTATCGTGGGTTGAAGGGTAGGGTTTAGGGTTCAGGGCTCAGGGTTTAGAGTTTAGGATTTAGGGCTCAGGGGCTCGGGGTTTTAGGGTTTAGGTTCAGGGCTCAGGGTTTTGTCAAAAGGGTCTAAGGTTGCTGGTTGTAAATGAGTAAAGGTCCGTTCCTGGTTACCGCAGGGAAACCCTTTCAGTTTAGAGTCACTTGTCGTAAGGTCTGCGCAAAGAGGAGATGTCCTAACGGGGAGATCCCAATCAGGGAAACTTGGGTTATGGCTAGATTGCAAAATTCGACAGCTACGCGGCATGAACGCAAAACGCGCCCCCTCCGCTGCCGCCCCCTCCATACGGTTTCTATAGACATCCAAACCGTAGACCCTCAACCCTGCACCCAAAAACCGTGTCGGGAGATGCTCCTGAAAGCTGGCGTCCTCTGCCCTGGGACTCATGGTCTCCAGGTTTGGGTTTGAAGTGCCGGAACAAGGCTACCCCCCTAAGCCCTAAATCCCTAAATCCCTAAACCCCTAAACCCCTAAACCCTTAAGCCCTAAACCCCTAAACCCCTAAACCTACACCTAAATCCCGAAACCCTAAACCCTAAACCCTAGGCCCGAAACCCCTAAGCCCTAAACCCAAGACCCAGCGTTGGGAAGGTGCGTGGGAAGTATGAAGATGCCGGCCTTCTGGTCGATGGGTTTAGTGTTTAGGGTTTAGGGTTTAGGGTTTAGGGTTAAGGGGCCTCATATAGAAGCCTAAGTAATTACCACTATTACTGCTACGGTTCCTTATTGTAATCATGCTATAAAGGAGCCCTAAACCCTATTCTAATTATAATTAAGGCCCCGATATTATGGAGGTCCAGGACGGTAGGGTTTAGGGGCTCCGATGTATCGGGCTGAAGGTGGAGGGTTTGAGGAGTGTGACAGAGTTTGGGGTTCAAAGAGTTGCATGTGGGGCTTGAGGGCGGGCTAGTGAGTGGGGGCTTCGGGACAAGAGGTCTAGGGTCTATCTGTGTCCGCATTCCAGGTTCCCAGTCCACTGTATGAATTTAGATGTTTACAGATTTCAATTTAAGCGTTTATCCGTATGGTGGAAGCCGGAGAGTTGGAGCATGCACCTTAACCCCAAACCCTAACCGCCTAAACCCCCACCGGAAGCACAGGAAGGCTTGGCCTTGTTGCCGCAGCTTGCGATTTGATTCTGGTGTGCAGTGGTCGGAGATTCTGGTGTGCAGTGGTCGGAGCAATGCTGTGGTGCTGTCCTAACAAACCTCCGCAGAGTGGCACCTTGCATATCTACAACACGACCAGCCAGCGCCTGGAGGGCGAGACTTCCATTGCAGTTTTTCTCAGCTCCTGGAGCTTTTCTGTATTCACCCATCACGGCACCGGGGAACGGCCTTCCCGTGCAGTGTGAAGGACGCCGTCTCTTGCTCCTTCCCGGTGCCCTGCCAGCTACAGGGCCGGCATCTATCTTTGCAAGCCTGTCGAATCGACCTCGCGCTGTCCAATACCGGATTACAGGTTGCTATACCAGAGATGTAAGTGGAATTTAATGGAGAATTGTAGAGTTGGAACTTCGCAAGCAGGGCTTTTGGAGCTTTAGCCCGGAGCCCCGCCAGCGTGTGGCCCGAAAATTAGGGTTGGAACCGGGGCGCCAAGGCTCAAAACTCTGCTGAAACAGCGTTCCAACTCTCCGGCATTCACTGTGTGTACGACCGGAAACCCTTTTCGGAGACCTTGGATCAGAATGGGATACTGCCTACACGCACCTCATTACAAACCGTGACCCCAAACCCCTAAACCCCAGGCCCTAGACCCTGGACCCTAAACCCTAGAACCCCTAAACCCTAAACCCTAACCCTAAACCCGAATCCCCAAACCCCAAAGCCCTAAGCCCTAAGACCCTAAACCGGATCAGGATGGGTTGCCTGCGGCTCCGCGGCAATGCACGGGCCATGGACATGGCGAAGCTTTGCCACGACCAGGCTTTGAAGACGCATGGGTTGGAGACATTGGGTTCTGGCGTTTGGGGTGTAGGGTTCTGGGGTTCTGAGGTGAAGGGTTTAGGGTTTAGGGTTTGGGACTCAGGGTTCAGGTTCTGGCGTTTGGGGTTTAGGGTGAACGGTTTAGGGTTTAGGGTTTGGGGTTTCGGGAGGATTAGGGTTTAGGGTTCCGGCGCAGGGTTCAGAGCTTAGGGCTTAGGGTTTAGGGGACTTAGTTTTAGAATCGTCGAACGGGATTATGCGGCGAACCTTCACACTACAGAGCGCATCCAAACCAGATTAAGTCATTCTCTTCAAATTAGGAAGGGACGAGACTGGAACTGTGTGGCTCATACAAACATCCCTCAACCGTTGATTGTGTGGGATGTAGACTAGGGCTTTTTATATCCATAAGAAGCTGCGTTCTACTGGGTAAGGCTACAGTCAGGGGATTTTGATCATTCATCCTGGGCAGCGTGGACCTTGATTGATGAGTTGAATCTAGGGTTTTAGGATTGGGTTTACGATTTGTTTAGGGTTTTAGGATTTTTTCGGGGATTCCGGTTTCTGTCTCCCTCTCTCTTTTACGATGCCGTTTCGTCCAGAGGGTCTAGCAGCACAAGGTTCGAGCTTTTCGGGTTGGGGTCTTTCGCGTCAGCGGAGCTGAGACTGAGAGTTCAGCGTTTTTGGAGCTTAGGGCTTAGGGTGCAGGGTTTGGGGTTTGGGGACTCTGTGCCCTGGGTGCCAAGCTGAAGCGCACAGCTAGTGCCGTGCTGAGGCTTGTGTTGTCTGGCATCTCAGGACTCGGCACCGACCCGAATGACGATGTTGCGGATAAAGCTCGCAGCCATAGAACACATAAAAGTCCTTAAATAAATCTGGCGTCCCGCGTCGCAATGTTGGAATTCCGAACCCCCGCAATCTCAACCCTTAGGCCCTCAGCCTTAGAACCCAAATTCTGCGCCCTCAGCTGTAAATCCGAAACCTTGAACATTCCTGAGCCCCCCGACACCCCAGCACCTAGCCCCCACACCCTAGGTCCTAGACCGAAATCCAACATTAACAACCCTAAACGCCCTAAACCCTAAACCCTAAACGCTCCAAAACAAACCTAAAGCCTAGGTCCCGGAAGCCTGTACAGCCTGAAGCCAGGCATGGCTGATCCGGAACAGCGCACGCTTTTGGAACTATGTGGAGGCCGGCGACGTATAAACAACAAGTGTGTATATGTGTGTGTATATATATATTATAATATATTATTTGTTTATTTATTTGTCAATATATATATATATATATAAGAGTTATTCTGTATTTTATATTTAATTTTCTTTGCTATATATGGCATAGTTTATGTTTAAGTCCCCCAGCAGTAACTGCTGGAGTTCGCGGTTCTAGAGGGATTCTAAGCGGTTCACAAAAGGGTTCTTTCTGGGATGAATAGGGGTTCTTTGGGCCCCTGTAGTTAAGGTTAAGGGTTTAGGGTTTAGGGTTTAGGGTTACTAGTACCCTCACGCCCGTCTTCGCACTGCTACTGCGAGGAGGGTTCGCGGGAACCCAGCTCTAGGCCTGGGTTCAGGGTTTCTAAAACTGAACGCCATCGTACCTTTCTGGGATGAAGAAGTCTCAGATCAGTTGAAGAGAGTTCGTCCTCGTGAGTAGGTCAGCCCCCATGATGTTCATACGCCCAATCCTAGAATCCTAGTATGGTCCTCTCGGAGAAATGCGAGCGAGATGGCGACAACAGAATCACAACAATTATCGTGATCCTTCCTGTGCCTCCTGCTCCTCTTCGTGCTCCTCCACTGCACTTCATCAGCATCATCATCCTCTTCTTCATCATCCTCGTCATCTTCGTTGCGCCGTTTCACTCTCGTTACCATTTGTCGCCTCGCAGAAGTACTGCACTGGAAGAGTTTCGCGCAGCCCAGAACTGCCCAGAACCATTGTCATATTCAGGTTTTGTAGGCTGTTTTTTAGAACTCAGTGCCCCTAAAGTTTGGCCCTCAAGCTTCTCGGCATTTCACACCGACCCTACAGCCCAAACCTTTAACCTGAAGAGGCCAACAGGACCCAACCCCAAACCGAAACACTCAAAACTACATCCCTGAACCCTAAACCCTAA
>CAJNDV010029114.1:9831-22815 GCA_905221635.1 Symbiodinium sp. CCMP2456 | reverse complement strand
CTGTCTGTCTGTCTGTCTGTCCGTATTGATGCATGTGCTCTCCGTATGTATGTGTTTGTGTTGGTGTCTGTGTCTGTGTTTCTGCATGTGTAGGTGTACGTGCACGTGCATGTGTACATGTATGTGTGTGTGTGTGTGTTAGAAGTAATATATGGAAATGAATGTATGAGTCTATGTGTCTATGAAGCTTTGAATTTACGAACGCGTGAGTTGCTGGGTGGTGTTTTCGCTGGTTTTAAAGTTCAAGTTCTGTGGTTTCTGGATATTTCGGGACTTCCCTCGGAATCTTGTTTCATGGCCGCGAAATCTGTCACCGATCCCAGCATGAATAGGCAAACATCTTCTGATTCCCCATAGGGCTCCGGGACGACAACCGCGGGGTATTCTTTATCATTGAGAAATTATGGTCTAAATCTTCGCGAACCTGAGGTTTAGACAGTCGGGCCTCGAAAACCGAAGCCTCAAATACCCACCTTAAACGCTGAAGCCCTACACCCTGAAACCACAAACCCTGAAACCCTGAAGCCCGAAGCCCTAAACCCTGAAACCCGTAAGCCCGAAACCCTAAACCCCGAAACCCTAAACCCCGAAACCCTAAGCCCCGAAACCCTAAACCCTGAAACCCTAGACCCCGAAACCCTAAACCCCGAGTGCGAGAGTCCAAACCCTGAGAGTTTGATCGATCCGAGATCGGCCCTGGCCATGCTCCGAGCGGATCACCGGCCCTTGGCCTAAATTTCCGCCCTTCCGGGCATCTGCAGAGCGGATTTGGATCTCGGTTTTGGGGGTTTTTGGCGGGATTAAGATTCCTTTTCCGTATCCGGCCCTGCAGTAGGTACTAGAAGCTCACGGCAGCTGGTCAAAGCTTCGCAGGCCTCATTCGAGATGCTGCTTCCCATGCCCTAAGTAATCCTGAACTCCTCGCAAGAAACCAGGACAACCCTGTATGCACCAGGGTGATTCGCCTGTAGATGTCTGGCACTCTCGTTTACCCGCCCTCAGTTGCTGGCAGCAACGGCGGCGATGCAGCCGGTATTCCGCGACCTGGCACAAGGGGTCGGCATGAACAACATTCAAGACTACTAAACTTACTAAACTACTAAGAGCTATGTCAAATGAAGAGTTACCTTGGCCGTGCTGCCTCCCCTACTACAGCAAATAACACCACATGCAACCGCAACAGCAGCCGGTACAGCAATGACAGCCGCAGCACAAGAAGAAGAAGAAGCAAAAGCAGCTGGGGCTTCTGCTGCTCCACTGCAAGCACACCCTCCAAACCACCTGCAGCAACAGTAACAACGTTCCTCCAAATCACAAAGGACTCCTTGAAATTCCTAGCCTGCAATAACAGCTATTGAAAGTTAGAGGAGCTTCAACTCTGAAATCGCAGTTATTGGAACCCTCGCCCCCCGTGCCCTAAATCCTCCCTCCACCCCAAGCCACCCAACACAGAAAATCTTGAATCCTGGAAGACCCATAGAAATTCCGTATAGGAACCCTTATAGGGCCCCATATCGGAACCCCTTGTTATAGGGGCCCAAAGCCCTGAACCCCAAAAACCCCACAAAAGGACCCCCCGAGCTCGGGCCTACAATCCGAATCCTCCTAGGCTCCCTTCTTCCTTGGTTTAGGGCCTAGGGCTTCGGGTTTCGGGTTCAGGGATTTGGGTTAAGGGTATAGGGTATCAACATAGCTAGGCGCGACATGCAAGCCTGATGCAAAAAGAGTACAGGGTATAGGGTTTGGGGTTTGGGGCTTAGTTTAGCCCTAAACCCCCACGTCGCCACTCGACGCCCCGTGCCGGAAGGCCGAAACGCTCTTCCCAACGAAAGCCACAAACCCTAAAAAATCGGGAAACGCTAAACCCTAAACCCTTAAGGCAGCCTCAAAGAACGAGGCCCCTACGAGCCGGGACTTCTCGGGAACGATAGGAGGCTAGAGGGCTTCTACGGAGTCATTAGGGTCTTGTAGGGTTCCGTAGGGTTTCGGTGAGGGAAGGGTTTAAGTCACTGCGTGTGTATCATCCAGACTTTAGACGTCTAAAAACCTCAACTCGAAGCCTAAAACGTAGAGCACAGGTACCTTTGAAGAAGCAGACCAGTTGCTGAAGGACTGTGCTGCCGCGGTGGATGCGGACGAGGCGGCAGAAGAGATGGGGAGGCTAAACCCGAAACCCTTCAACCCTAAATGCCTAAACTTCCGTCAAAGGTTGAGAGTTTTGGAATTAGGGTTTTGGTTTGAGCTTTCGGTTTTCGGTTCGAGACTTGCGGGCTTTGTTAGAGGCTTAGGGACGAAGGTCACAATCGCAGCTACCCCAGCCCAAGACTGTCCGAAGCCCTCAACCCCTAAACCCCAACCCCAGGCCATAAACCCTGAATCTTCAGCCCTAAACCCTAAACCCTAAATCTTCAACCCTAAACAGACCTGAACCCGTGTTGCAAACAAGGCTGCCAAGAGGTTCACTCGTATGCAGACGAGCACCGGCTCGCACATCAGGCTGGGAAACGCGAGCCCCGTGGCAGCGCATGGGGCCAAACCCTCTACCTCTCTTGCTTGTTCTCCCGTACACACACAAGCATATACATACATATGTGTATATATATATATATACACGCGCACACATCTTATGTATGTGTGTCTGGGCGCGCTTGTATACATGCGTACACACACACATATATATATATAGATATATTCATTCGTTTGTTTATACATATGAGCATGCGCACACACAAATGTATGCATGCATGGGTGTATGTAAATGTGTATGTATTCATGATTGTATATCTGCAGGTATGTACACATACTTCTTTACATGTACATACACACATCTGCCTATGTGCATACATTGTCTTCGTGACTATGGTTCAAAAGCCAGACTTCTGGTCATCAACCCTAATCCCAGGGTCCAGGGTTTCGGCTTGGAAGGGCTCGATGGTCCTTGGGGCTGTGGAGTGCAAAGCTCAGGGCTTTGGAGTCCGGCGGTTCCCCCAGCTTCGCGTAAGGCTGGGTGGAGCGGCTGGTCCACAATTCTCTATTCGACCTCTTCTTTGCACCTGGGCTGCCGGGGAGTGGCTGGACCCCAAGCCCTAAAGACCTAACCCTAAACCCTAAACCCTAAACCCTAAACCCTGAGCCCAAAACCCTAAGGCCCTTAACCCTAAACCGTCCGGATCCAAGAACCGAAGCCCGAGAGCATTTGCCCGGCAAGCCAGGCCCTCCAAGGCTGGAGAGTCCTCATACGATTTAGGGTTTAGGGTTTTAGGTTTAGGGTTTAGGGTTTAGGGTTTAGGGTTTAGGGTTTAGGATTTAGGATTTAGGATCTAGGATTTAGGATTTAGGGTTTAGGGTTTAGGGTTTAGGATGTCAGGAGACTTGAAAGGGTGACTTTATTGTGTCTTTGTTGGATGCAGGATTGTGAGAAATCATGCAGTGCTGCTTCCCAGCTGATCAGCAGAGTCTGGGTTCAAAAACGGGTTCACCGCGAGACGCTTGATGGACCAATAGCTTTTGAAGTACTATTATTTCAGAGCATAGTTCCCATCACGAGGGTTTCTGGGAATACTATTTAGGGTTTAGGGTTTAGGGTACTACATCAGAACATAGTTCCCATCCCTAGGGGTGCATCAGGCCTCGGAGGGTTTCGTCCAGTAGCAAAGTGTGCGCTTCTCGCAGCCGCTCTTCTGTCCTGCTGACTAAGCCAAAGCATGAGAGTGAACTAGTGGGTAGTTCTCTGTGTTAGGGTCCTTTTTAACAAAGGTGCCGTACTATACTGGGGACCAAGAAGAGGACCCTAATCTAGAGACCTACCCTAGTAGGGGCTGTCCTGAGGCCCGAAACCCTGAGCCATTTGAGGGAACTGGGAAAGATCTGGGAACCTGGGATGATGACCCTTTGGGGTTGAGGGTCTCTTTGTGGGCCGCCGCTTTCCCCAGAGCCCTCCTTCTCCACCAGGTCTTAACGCGCATCAGAGTTGCCTCTTCGGTCCTCCACTTTTGAAAAACCTTCTGAACACCTGAACCCATTTCCCCGCTTTTTTGACCAGCGTTGAGGCATGGGTGGTCGTGACGAACTCCATTTTCATCGGTGTAGAGGTCCAGCACCTTGAGTGCAACAAGAAAGCTTTCGATCGGCTTAGCACCGGGTTCTCGGTGATTGAGGGCCCTGCCCCAAAACTTCATCCCTAAACCGGTACTGCAGCTTCTCCCCTCAGCTTCTGTACTTCAGACATCCTTCACGTCTGGTCCCCGAGTGAGATGGGGTTTCCGGTGCTTGGGGGTGCCTCTCCGACTTCGTAGTTTAGGGTTTAGGGTTTCGGAACTACTTTAAACCGCTGGACCAGCTGAGCCAGCTTTACCCTTCCAGTCCTTAGAGAACGCTTGCAACACCACGAGAACCACAGAGGGCCCTGGTACAACGTCGTTCCTAGCCCCATGCCCTATACACTTTATGCCGACAAGCCTTCAACCCGCAGGGTCCAACAGACCCAATCCTCCGGGGCTCCCCCTAAACCCTAAAGCCTAAGCCGGGTGCTACTCAAAGCGCCCAGCGGAACTCCCCTCTCGAGATCCTTCGCGGGATGGAAGAGGGTCGCTCCGAAAAAAAAGGATCTCTAAACCGAAGGGCTCTACGAGGAGTTTTTGAGGGTTCTTATAGAGGGCAGTGAGTCTGTAAGGGCCCAGAGGATCCGGCGACTTGGCCCTTGAGGGTTCATTACAGCTGTTATACGGGTGTTACGGTTTTGTTGGTGCTGTAAGGGTCTTAGACTTAACATTTTTAAAGAGTCCAAACGACCAAATGTTCAGGGATCTGGATTCAGGCTGGTATAGTAGTGATGTAGATCAGTGTTTGGGGGAGTCTATGATGCTTAGGTGATTGGAACCTCACAAAAACCTCAATAGCAAACCTGGCACGTCGCGAAGTCAGAACCCCAGCCCTAATTAATCCCGAAACCCGAATTTTCTCGTGTCTTCTGCAGACCCTGCCTGGCATCGTCCGAGTAAACCCTAGAGCTTTAAACCGAAAACCTTAAGCCTCGCCTGCATTGTCCGAGTGTGAGAGCCGAAGCCCTAAACCCGAAACCCTTTGCCCTAAACCCTAAACGCAAGACACCACTTCAAGTGATGATGTCTGGTGTCAGTCTCTTTTGTTTTGGAGTGCACGCTCTTCGGAGTGAGCCTGTCGACCTCTGCGGGAGAAAGGGCTAGTGCATTTTTTTTAAAAAAAAACCCTAAACCCTAAACCCTAAACCTTAAACCCTAAACCCTAAACCTCCGTCCAGAAGTCAAGGCTCGGCCTGGAGGGAGGACCGCCTTCAGACACCATCAACGCAGCTTGCCAGGAAGAAATGTAGGGCTTAGAAATGTGGGAGGTTCCGAAAATAAGGGGTACCTTATTTTGGGGGTCCTTATAATAAGGATCCTACTATTTAGGGTGCTATATTAGGGTCCCCTATTTTCGGAAACCCCCAAATGTAGGGCTTCATATGAGAGCCTAAAGGATGGTTCTTAGGGTTAGTGGCTCGAAACAATAAGAAGAGGGTTTGCGGCGTGCTACAACCATAGGAAGGAACCGTAAGGAAAGCTATTCGAAGTGATAAGGTCCCTATCATAGGTTTTCTTTGTGCATTTCGGAACTGAAGCTTGGGATGCCAAGGCTCTCAACATGTGGCCCTCTAAATCCCCACTCCCGGAGAGCCCAATGCACGCGAATCACGGGATTAAGGTAAAACCTTAAGCCATGATAGGAATTATAACAACAGTTTTTTTCATGAAATATGGCTGGATGCCGCCGCCCTTTCGTTCCATCCCAGCAGCGTCGCATTTAGCACGCAGCTTCTTTACTACTCGTGCCTAGCATTATTAGAAATAATCGCTGCAGCGTCTAGGGTTCTTATTTTTCTGGGGTCCTTGTTCTTAACTCCGAGACCTCATGGTTGAGGGCTTTGTTGGGTCGCAGGACCGAGTTATCAGCTCGGGGCGTCTGGGGGCATGAGCCTTTCCGGCTTTCTCTATGGGTGCACTGGACACCCGTTTTGTCAGCCGCCAAGATCCCCCTGATACTCCTCGGTATGGGAGAGGGGTTTAAGAAGCTTTTGTCTACAAGATGGTCGACATAAGCCCTAAGCCCTAAGCCCTGAGCCGTGGTTTTGGGCTCTAGCGGCTCTTCAAGGTCAGAGCAGGATGGTCTAGTGAGTCTATTGTGTAGGGGGAGTTCAGCCAAACCCGGTTTGGGGTTTGAGGGTTTAGGGCTGAGGGGTTTAGGGTTTAGGGGTTTAGGGTTTCGGGTTGGGGCCTAGAAGAAATAGCCCCAACATGATTGTTCTGGGTGGGGATGTTTGTTAGGTGGTACTCATCACTACCCAATAGCACCTAGAGTCTCGCAGGTCCTTCCGAAACCCCCTGAAATCGCGGGCCTTCCTAAACTCGACAGTTCCATCCTGATGGTCACCCCAGTGCCTGGGGATTTCGCACGGGATTTCGAGGGTTTGGCCCTAAAAGGATAAAAACTAAAACCCTAAGCCTATCAGAGCCAGGCTTGATCGCACAGAAAAGGCCACTGCACTAAAAAACCAAAACTCTAAACCTGCAATGCGAGAGGGAAAAAGCCCCTAAACCTTGACACCTAAAGAGCTGCACATCCCGAGCCTGTGATCCACTACTATAAGGTTTGAGGGTTTGGTTCCGGTCATACGGTTTAGGCGTTTAGGGTTTAGGGTTTCGGGTTCAGGTCCCTAAAGCCCTAAACCTTAAACCCGAAACCCCTAAACCCTAAACCCTAAACGGAGGCCATCCAGTGGGCTTACACGGGGATGTTTACCTTGGAGCTCATCTTGCGTATTTGCGGGAACGGGAAGTCCTTCTTCTGTTGCGAGGCCCGGTGGGTTTGGGAGGGTCGGGGGACTTAGTAAGTAGGCAGTAAGTAGACGTACAAGTACCCTAAATGGGGTCCTAATCGGGGTTATCATACTTATGTGGGTTTGGGAAGGGTTGTGGAAACCCCGTGCTTGAAGAACCGGGGCAGGTGGGGTGTAGACTCTCTTCCTTGAAATCCAGCTTCCCAAAAGCGGCACCGAAATCCTTGGAGTGAACCACAGAAAGTTGAAGTATGGATTTGGGATGGTTGGTGCCGGGATTCCCCATTCTTTACCTTAAGGACATGAGGATACTGATGTTCCAACTTTCTGGCTTCTACTGTAACCCTACACCCCCGGTCCTGCAGGAGGCAGGGCCGCAGCACTTCTCGGTTGAGTAGGGTTTAGGGTGTTTAGGTGAGACTCGAAGTTCTGGGTTGGGTCTTTGGCTTTGGGCTTGGGAGATGACGTACGGTTTAGGATTCTTCCGTCTGCTCAGTTTAGGTTGAGGCTCGGGATTCGTTTCGCTACTTTAGGGTTGTTTAGGGCTTAGGGTTTCTTTGGGGTGGAGGGGTTGGGGGAATCGGGGTGCCCGAAGTCTTAGACCCCAAGCCCTGAGGGTGTGCGGTTTAGGGTCAAGTTTAGGGTCTAGGGCTTTGTGTTCACCCATGAGTCCCTCATCCCCCAACCCGAAACCCTTTTGCCCGAAACCAGCAGCACTTGATCTCTAGTATCCCCGAACCCGAATGAACATAGAGGTCAGAGTCATTAGTAGTAAGATAAGCACGGGCACGGCGCCTTCAATGCAGCTCTCCCGTGATAAGCCAAAAACCTTTTTTTTCGGACTCCCTGGGTCCTGGACAAGGTTCTTGAGGCTTTTGTAAGGCTTCTCAGGGAGTCAGGAGTATTCCGTAAGTTGCTTTGGAATTTTTGCTTGGATTTCAGATTGTGCTCTTGTTATCATCGGTTTGAAACTAGATCTGCTCAAGGGGCATTGTCCGACACAATAGAGCGGGCCTAGTGGTCAGGGGTATAGGTTGAGAGATAAAGGGTTTAATATACCGGCCTTAATCATTAGAATAGGGTTTTGGGGGTTAAAGGGCCCGCGACATAAACCCTAAACACCTGTGAGCGCCGAACACTCAAACTGAAGCCCTACGCCGCTAAACCCGAACCCTCAAACTCTAAGCTCCTAAAGCATTGAATGTTACACAACCCTAAAGCAAGCTTTTTTAAGCAGCTGAAAGCTCTCGCAGAACTTGCAGGACTGGGTCTGGAACTATCTGGACATATTCGTCGTGCCTCTTCGGCTGCAAAGCGGGGCGATGGAAGCTGGCAGAAATAAAGAAGCTGTGCCTAACTTTTCAGGTCTGGGGCGGCCTCGGGCAGGGTGTTGAGAGTAGGAACGGGGCTCAGTGGTTGGTGATATGGAAAGGCTCATAAACAGGATTACTACAAGTAGTATGGGTTCCTGTTCGGCTGCTCTAAGCTTGTGGGCTCCATACTACTAGGTTTCTATAAGGGGCACCAGGAGTTTTCTGTAAAGGGGCTGTATAAGAGTTCCTGTGATCAGCTTGCATACATGAGGTGCAAGACCCCGAAGCCGAAAATCACAACCACCAAGACTGACACCCAGACTCCCATCTCCGCCCGCATGCCACGCCCTTTAACTTTTCAGGGGCGCCTGCGCGAGTGTAGGTTCTCAAATTCCAGCACAAACCAAACCGTACTCCGACCTTCCTTAATGTAGGACATTTTGAGGTGGGTAGTTACCGTTATAGAAGCCTTATAGAAAGTCTATATAGCTTATGGGAGCCTTATAGAAGCCCTATATACCCTAAACCCCACCTGTAGTTTCCTTTAACTTAACAACCATGAACCTCTACTTCTCCTCAGACGCCTTAGCTCGAGTGACACGCCTGGATCCCTGCACCCGAAAAGTCTCTCCGCCGTTTAGGCCTGCGGGTGTAATATAGGGGCATTGCCAAGATCATTCTGGGGGTTCCTTATTATAAAGATAGTATACTGGGCCCCAAAACCCCATTCTAAGTTATTAAGGCCCCTACATCGTTCGTTTGGAATTCGAAGGCTTTGCAGGTGACGAAGCAGCTCGGACACCGAAGTTGAAGATTGGAGTCCTGAGCTATGAAGGTAGTTCTCTAAAACAGGGTCCCTTTTTAGGTCCCCATTATAGTACGGCACCCTTATAAAAAGGACAAAGGGGCCGAAATTTAGAAAACTACCCATAAAGCGGTAGCTTCGAGCTTCGAAGTCGAAACGCAGAAAAGTTAAGGCCAGAGTTGCTTAGCCCGTCAGCACCACTCCCAAGCATCGGGAACTCGAAAACACCCGATAAAGCTCTGACCAGTCAGTACGACTAAAGCAGCTTGAGCTTACTATAAGGGCCTACATAATTACCTATACTATGTTGGGGGTTCCTTAGTATAATTATAGCATAATGGGACCCAAAAAACCCTACTCTAATTATTTAAGGCCCCTATGTTAAAGCCGAAACACCTCACCTGCAAGGTTAACCTCGGTGTGGGAGAAGGTTGCCGACATCATCCTGCGAACCGGGGTGACCTGCTCGGTTCTGGGGGTTTGGGGGTCTAGGTAAGGTCTGGGCCTTTGTAGTTGGGTGTGATGTGGGGGTGCAGTTTAGGGTTTAGGGCTTTAGGCTTTAGGGTTTAGGGTTCAGGGCTTACTGCTTGAGTGAATACCCGTCGCTATGTCTTGCAACTGCAACTACGGTGTGGCCTGGGTGTAGGGTATCTGGCTGGCGAACAGTCGCAGTTCCGCCCCGGCCCGAAACCCACCCCCAACCCTGAAACCCCTGACTTTCTCTGCGCTGATGAACCCTGGGCCGTTTCGTTTACCCAAAATCTTGAACCCCAAACCCTGCACCGAGATCCTATGTCTCAGCCCCAAATCCCTAGATCCATGCACTCTACCCCAAATCCCTAAATCCAAAAAAATCAATCCCTGCTCCCCAACCCCTAAACTTTTCAACCGAAATTAATACACCCTGTTCTCCCGAAGCCCAAATCCTTAATTCCCGCTCGATCCCTAAACCTTAAATCGCGACTGCCCCAACCCTATACCCTTAAAGAACCTGCACACTTAAAGACCCTTACACGAGCCTTATAAACGCGTCGGGCACGAGCCCTATAGAAGCCCCGAAGCCCCAAGCCTAAACCAAAGCCTCAAGCCCTAAATCCGAAGCCTTGTATCCCAGCAGTTCTTTCCTTCAATCAACCAAGCAAACCTCGATTGTGGGCATAGATTTCAGCCATGCGAGAGGGAACCCTAAACCCCAAAGTTTGTCCCCAAACCCTAAACCCTAAACCTACTGTAAACCCGTCTACCCAAAACCCTTAAACCCCAAACCCAAAACCTTAAACCCCAACCCTAGATCTCTAGTTCTTTAAATCCAGATCAGCCGAGGGAGATGGAGATCTTCCGCACCTCTCCGGGCTCAGGGCCAGAGCTCTTGTAAGACGAGGGCCTTTGCGGATTTGGGAAGAGTGCTTTCAGGGTTTGGGGTTTGGGGTTTAGGGTTTGGGGTTTAGGGTTTGGGGTTTAGGGCTCGGGGTTCTACAGGTTTAAGCAACTTTTCAGGTTTTGAGGGTTGATCCGGGTTTAGGGGTTCGGGAGGCACAGGGATCAAGGCTTGTTAGCTCCTGCTTGTAGTTTCTCGAAGAGCAGTTTTGTGATTCCTAGTGTTCCCTAATTATAATTAATCGTTTTAAACACGATACACCCCTCAACTCTATTAAAACTGTACGTATTCAGGCCCCCTATACCATGAGTTTGGGGCCCTAAGCCCTAAACCCTAAATCCCGGGTAAGGTTCAGGGTTCAGGACCTGGGTTTCTAGGGCTTGCTGCTTCAGGCCTTGGCGTGTAGCAACTCTCGCCCGTTCTTTGCAGGACATTGGGTTAAGGGTAAAAAGATAAGGGTTTCGGGTGAGGGTTTAGGGTTTAGGGGTTAGGGTTTAGGGTTTAGGGTTTAGGGTAGGCATCTACATGTGCAAGGTTGGTAGGGGTTGAGCAGAGGATTTGAGATGATGCCTTAGGCGGCTTAAAGCGGGCCTAGACATCAAACCCCTTGCGGGCCAGTGCTTGTTTGCCCCAATTCCGACAGGATAGTCTCGGATTTGGGGTTGTAGAGACTGCAACGTATGAGTGGTATCGTTCCAGGAAAACCCGTATAATTCCGGGCAAACCAAGACAGAGTTTTAGAATGAAGATTTCAGCATTTCATCCCCAGCTATTCATGTAGACCCCTGACAGGTAAGCACCTTTGGTAAGGGCCCGAATGTCCCTATCGCAATCCCAGGAAAGGGGAGGGAGTCAATGAATCAAGGCCTACATTGCCAAGCTGATTTCTGAACATAACTCCTACGCCATAGAAGCCCGAACCCTAAATCCTAAACACTAAGCCCTTTCTGAACCTCCCTCCCGCAACGGATGTTCACTGGGAGAAGTTTGCGCCTTAAGGTTTCGAGCTTGGAGATCTGATGCTATTGGTCTAACTTGCTATTTCATGCATGAACTATTCCAAAGGGTTCAGGGTTTAGGGTTAGGGCATTAACTATTCCAAAGGGTTAGTATCGAATAAGGTTTCGAAAAGGCCTATAATGGGTACAAGAAGGGGTTCTCGACCTTCTAGGGCTACCTTTTCATCACATTGCACAGAGCAGGTATCCCAACCCTGAAGCAAAGAAAAGGGCTGAGCTTTCAGCCCCACAGCTTCGGAGCTTTAAACCATAGCCCCCAAGGCCCTAAATCTGAAATCCACGCCTATACTCAAGCCGCTAAGTCTGAATCCAGCTAAACCGAAACCCCTAAAACCCTAAACCTCCAACCCTGCAAGCGTCTAAACCCATGAGCCCTTAAACCCTGAAGCCCTAAACCCCACACCCTCAGCCCTCCACCCTATTTGTATAAACCCCCACAAGCTACATTCTAAACCTTACGCCCTGCGACATACATCCCGCAGCCTAAACCCTGCACCCTCCAATCTAAGCACTTACCCTAAACCCTAAACCTGCTCATTCTCGGCTCTGCGCCAGGCCCTTCGCCTCGTTCGGATTTCTCGTCTGGTGAAGGCAATATGTATACGGACATTTCTGCGTCTGTGTCCATGCATATGTTTAGGTGCATGTGTATACGTCCACGTGTATATGTTGAGGTATTCTTGCGTATCTGTGTATGCAGGTACGTAGGTAGGCATGTATGTATGTACATATGTATGTACGTACGTATGTATGTATGTATGTGTCTATGTATGTATGCATGCATGTATGCATGCAGGTTTGTATGTATGTATGTATGTATGTATGTATGTATGTATGTATGTATGTATGTATGTATCTATGTATCTATGCATGTATGCATGCATGCATGCATGCGGGTAGGTATGTTTGTTGTACGTACGCATATATGACTAGCAGCGAGTCACATCCCAACAGGGGGAGCTGCTAATGCTGCATCAAGCCTGAACTGACTTGAGTCATCGAGGGTCGCGATATGGGAGCTTGGCACCTCGTGACCTAGTATGTCAATCCGATACGTGACATGTCTTACTTGATCCGCATGGATCTACATCTACGTTCTAGAATTCCACTAGCATTGTACTCCGAACGAACCACATTGCGATTCAGGTGGTGCGCTTGGCCCGAGTTCTGCGATTTGTCATGGCCCTGCGGACGTTGATCTCCTCCATCATCTACACACTGACTCTCACCTCCAACGATCGCCACATGGGTTTCGGGATCAGTTGCCTCCTTGCACCCTGATTTAGGTTTGCGGTTTAAGTGGGTTGAGGGCACTGACGGAGAGATATCAAGCGCACAACCTCAGTGGTTTTGTTTATATAGGGCTTTGGAAAGGTTTGTTTCGGAGAATTGGAATGCTTGGTCTTGGATAGCAGGAATCGCACAACAGAGGTTGGGACCTAAGCCCTCAGCTCCCCTTGAGGAAGTCGCTGGTTTGGGCCATGATCCTCCTGTGCCTGATCGTATATGTGCCTTGCCTCAATGAAGTTAATATAGGGGCTAAGAAATTACCTAAATTATTTTGAGGGTTCCTTAGTATCAACATAGTATCATGGGCCCCAAAACCCTAATCTAAT
>CAJNDV010029113.1:127968-143979 GCA_905221635.1 Symbiodinium sp. CCMP2456 | reverse complement strand
AACTACAAAGGAACTTCTAGGTATATACACAGCTGGGTGACATTTTGGTTAGGCTATGGTCTCGGCACCGCATGCACGAATCAGGTCTCCAGCCCTATGACTCCGTCAGCGTTTGGGGATTTAACGCTCCCGAATGGCCCCTTGCCGTCGAATTCGTTTGGGTTTGGGTTTTTTTGGAGGGTTGAACATTTGCTGCTGGAGGGAGTCCCTTCTCGATAACTCGGATTGTGCTTGAACCGCGACCGGTGCAGTTGGCTTTCGGCAGCGACGGATGCCTGGACACCCTCCATGGCCCCAGAGGCATTTGGGGCCGATAACTAATGAGCTTAAACCGGGCATGTAGGAGGTTCTGAAGGCTCCTTCTTAAGAAGTCTGAAGGCCGATCCCAGTTTAGAGAACTCCCCGGAAAGTCCCTAAATTAAACCCTAAACCAAAAGAAACCCAAACCCTGAACCCTTAAACCCTACCCCAAACCCTGAAGTGTTGTTGCTTTTCTTCTTCAGGGCTTTTACCATGGCGGGGGCAACAATGGTTGGGGCCAAGCGGCCTGGAGGCAGCCGGGTTCCTGACCAGGCTCTGCCTTTAAGGGTTTAGGGTTTAGGGCTTATTGTAGAAACTGTATAGGGTTCGGGTCCTGGGTTTTGAGCGGTATTGACCGGTTTTGACCGTTTGTCCTTTTTTTTTGCTTTTGGGACAAGTTTGGTACATTTAGCTGAAAGTGCCGGGTCTCCTCAGATGCAGTGTGAAGCGAAATTCACGCAATTTCTGTTTATCCTGTGCTTGAGAGTTCAGGGTTTAGAGTTTAGGGTTTAGGGTCTTGCGTTCAGGGTAGAGTTTGGGGTTTAAGGGTGCAAGGTTTAGGACTCATGGTTTGGGCAGTCTTTCGTAATGTGGTTTGCCGGTTTCAGATGTGAGATGGCTTCCTGATCTGTGCATCGCAACAATGATGTCATCAGGAATCATGTGTGGCAACACGACGCGTCCGGTTAAGCCTTTCGATAAGACCTTGCCATGAATTCAGCACTCAGCTTGCGTGTGCAATTCGGGCTTGCCAGGCGCAGATGTGCTTGCCCAAATGTGGGAAGTCTGTGCATTCCTGCGGCACTATAAACAAAAGCATGGTGGGGCTTGCCCTCTAATCCCGGGCTCCTGTTGACATCCCAAACCCGAAAAGCCCCCAACCGCCACAAAACACTAGGATACTGCAGATACACTAGGATCCCTATTCTATGAACCCCTCAACAATTGAGGCACTTCGAATCTATTATCTTTATTTTCATTATTTTCATTATTATTATTGTTTCCATTTTCGAATCTTACCGGCCTCTTGTCAGCTTCCTAAACCGAGGATGGCCGGGTTGTACCCTACAGACACCCCGGACACGGCAGCTTTCAAAGTCGCCCACAGCGGAGCGCCTGGGTTTCAGTTACGTTAAGGACCTGACCTGGGCCCACAACTTAAAACCTACCCTAAGGGTCCATGTACCCAGATAGTATATACATTGGCCCCAAAGTACCTATATGGGGACTACTTTATTTGGGTACATGGACCCTTACGGCTATGGAGGCTAACCCCCACACTCTATGCGGCTTTGGGGCAGTACAGTATCTGCGCAGACATGCATCATGACGTGTCTGGGAGAATGGCTATCGGAAGGTAGCAGGGCAGCATCTTGCCGTAGAGCGGCTAAAGTCAAAGTCGAAGGACGTGGTGTTTGAGCCTCGATAGGCTTCCGTGATGCACACAGGCTCTGGCCCTTTCCTGGCAGCAGGTTCGGATTGGCATAGAGGAGAGTCCAATGAATGCCAAAGTTGCCACAAACCGACCCAAGGCTGCGGTGGTGGTGTATGAAGACAAGAACAAGCTGGACAGGCCAAAAGACATGCTAAATCGCGACTGAGCAGCTACCGATTGTCCGTGTGATACTTGGCACTTAGACTTGTGCTCATTGTTCCTTGTACCCTTCCTTCGCGACGAGTCTAACATGTACTATTGCAGATTCGGTATTTCTGGCGGTGCTCGTAGTGTTGCCGGTTGTCAGGGTTCTAGAAGTAGAAATGCTGATGCAAACAAATACTTATGACGATGGTCATGACGATCATGCCTGGAGGCACGCTGGCTGTGGTGGTGGTTTGCGATTTGTGGCTAGTGATACTTCTGATTGTCATGGCTCATTTGTTGACCCTAAACCCTAAACCCTCAACCCTTATCCCTATTATTCTTGCTTGTCCTGTCCTTTGTCTTCGTCTGCTTGCGATGGCTCCTGAAAGCATGAGCTGTTCTGCAGACCTCTGTTGCTGCCAGTGGCTGCTCCGTCTCTTTGCTTTTATATTATACTACAATTTGCTATAATAATGTACTGCAATATATAATTTTACTAGACTATCATGTACTATAATATACTATAATATACTATAATATACTATAATAGACTATAATAGACTCTAATAGAGTATAATATACAATAATATGCTATTGTACTAGATTACAATGCTCATCTCTGCAGGCTAGTGAAAGCGCTGAATGCACGAAGCGACCCGAAGCTTCCGTGCGCCCGAAGCTCAGGCTAGAAGGAGTGGGCCGGCAGTTTCATGTTTTTTTTTTGTTGCATGTTCGGGTTTAGGGTTTAGGGTTTGGGGTATAGGGTTTATAAGGGTTTAGGGTTCAGGGTTTGGGGTTTAGGGTTTAGGGTAGAGGGTTCAGGGTTTGGGGTTTAGGGTTTTATATGTCTGGCTTATGTCTGGGTATGAAGCGGTATGAAGAGAAGTCAGTGGGTGTCCCTGAGTATTCGCATATTCTGCACGCGCTCTAAATATCATGCGCATGGATAAAGAAAAAGAAGCAAGCATAGACGCACAAACACATTAATGTGTGTGTGTATGTGTATATATATACACATATTCATACACATATGTATATACAGCTATATGTATACCCACATCTACATGTATATGTATATGTATATGTATACTGCAGATACATATAGAAGTAAATGCAAGCTGAGATCCAGACCTACAATCATGTAAATGCATGTATATGTACATTTACACGTACTGGTGCTGCCTGCCACTCAATCAGTTTGTGTGTCTGTCTGCGTGTCTCCCTGTCTCCGTGTGAGGCTCTTATGTATGCATCTAGATATTATGTACTGGTGTATGCGTGTGCGCATGAATGAATTTATGTATGGATGCCTGAGTATGTGTGCATGCATGTAAGAGAGTGTGTGTGTATGTACATACATATTTACTCACGTACGCAGGGATGTGTGTATGTATGCATGTATGTGAGTATATGTTTATGAGAGAGACATGAAGGATGGATAGATAATACATGTTTATACGTAGATAGGTAGGATGATAGGTAGGTAGGTAGGCAGGTAGGTAGGTAGGTAGGGTATAAAGATCGATATATCGATAGTTCAAAATATCGATAGACCCATAGATCGATAGACCGGTAGATAGATGGATAGATCGGTCGATAGACGGATCAATATAGATACGTAGTCAGATAGATAGATAGATAGATAGACAGATAGATAGACAGATAGATAGATAGCTAGGTAGATAGCTCGATCGATCGATAGGTCCATGGATTTAGATAGATCGCTAGATAGATAGATAGATAGATAGATAGATAGACAGATCGACAGATAGATAGATAGGTAGATAGATAGTAGGTAGATAGGTAGATAGATAGTTAGATAGGAGGTATCGATGGATAGGTAGATCGATAGGCAGATATGGACAGATGTGTTCAGACATCGTTCCAGCTTCGCGCACACTCAATGCACATATACACTCACGTATAATGCGTATGGCATACGTAGGTACATAGATGTCCTGAGGAGTCAATCGACCCGTTCATGATGCGCTACTGTAATCTACTGTAACTCTGGTGCGTTCAGGCATAGAGGCGAGTGTGCATATGCATACAGGCCTAGATGTCTGCATGTATGCATACCCGGCACGCGTGCAACCGTAGAACAGAATGTGGAACGACAACCATAAAGCAAAATGCAGCACGTAGCATCGAGTCAGGAGCGACGTAAGCTTGCGTCAGTTGGCCACTCATCACTTTGCCGGCAAAGCATGCGCATCTTCATCCGGGACAGTCTTGCGAGCTTGTGTTCATCCCTGTTCTGAGTCTGATAGATAGAAGTGTTGCTCCTTTGCGCATGCTCTCCTCGTTCACAGAAGGCAATACGTGTAGCGTTGTGCGCGTGTGGAGGAAAGGCACATGCATGACGTATAGGTATGATGTCGTCGACAGAAAATCTGGAGCACACCGGATGTTTGTACACGTTTCTGCTGCCCAAATCTCAACTCGAGCAGCAATGGTTAAATGGCTGCATAGGCGCACATTTCAAGCTCATGTCAGAATCAACACTGACCTACGTTACAGGCATCACGCTAACTCAGCAAACTCTCGCAAATAGCAACATATGCCCAAGCATCAACACCATGCAATTGCCTGCTCCTGCACCCCACTTCCATGCACTCTTCGTGCGCGCCTTGCATACACAATATCACACCATGATACAATGCAGTTGTAGAGTGCATTGAGTCGCAGACTCAACGAAAAGTCTAGCCTGTAGGGATTTGGACAGTGGATGTCGCTGCTTTCGCCATACAGTACAGTGTTGTCTATAGTTCCGCCACTGCCTCTGGATGCAGACCCACATCTGAAGCTCTAAATAAATCAATCAGACTGTGATTATGCATATACATGCATGCGTATGTAGCTTCATGCAGGCTTGCCTGAAAGTGCGGCGAGGTCAAAGCTTTCGTGGCCTATGGTTACACTCCGGCGGATGGCGAAACTGTAGTGATCAAGGCTTGGGACGCGGAGCATCAGAGCCTGCCTGGAATCGGGACATTGCTTGGGGGAGGATTCTCTTTGCTTAGTTTGCTTCCGTGGCATTGAGGTTTCGGTTTAGGGTTTAGGGGCCTTCTCCTCTTTGCCGCCGTGTGCATCGGCAGCGAGTCTGCAGGGCTATGCGAAGCCTGTCTTGAGCTGGGCGGCGCTGATGCAGATGGGCCAGGCAGCACCCGAGGGGAACATGGCGTCTGCTTGAAGATGAGGGAACACTTCCCCAATCCCCACCGTCCACCTCGCCGCGCAGAACATATCTTGCCAACGCTCATAACTTGCAAATCGGTTTCCCTGGCTGCCATGGGCTTGGGCTCAGAGCCCAAACGCTTAAAGCAGACATATTGCCATTGTGTTGTGACTTTTTATAAATTATTGGGTGTTGAAGCCAGACATCCAGAACGGGTTGAGATTTTGGGCGTCCTGCAACGTTCCTTGAAAGCCTGGCATAGGTTGCTGGCGATGATGAGACGGTTTGTGAGGAGAGCTCGGCAGACGGTGGCATGTGTGCGGCAGAAACGTCGGAATCCGAATCTTCTGCTTCTTGGCATCGTTATTGGTTTCGGCGGGTTTCAGTGTGCAAGCAACCCTAAAACCCTAAACCCTAAACCCTAAGCCCTAAACCCTCAAACCCTAAAGCCCTAAACCCTAAACCCGAGACGAGGCCTAGGCCTAGGCCAGGCGATAGAGGAGAAAGCCGAGAGTGGGAAGTGAGTTTAGTTTGTCTCTGCGAGCAGTCTTCTTCTTGCATAATGTAGGGGCCTTAATAATTAGAACAGGGCTTTGGGGGTTGCTTACTTTTATTTATAGTGAATAAAACCCCCAAACCCTATTCTAATTATTAATTTCCCTATAATCTGCCCTTCATTCCTCATATGGCATCAGATGTTGATGAGATGTTATTCTTGGTTGCTGTTCGCCTTGGGCCTTTCTGAATGCCCGGGTGCCGTCAGGTGAGGCCGTCACACGCCGGAGAAGCGGATTCGGAGCTCGATGAGCGCATAGCAAAGGTGAAGCCACTGGGCTGAATGCAAGGAGGGAATAGGCTCTTCGTGCGATGGCAACAGTAAGTCCTGCACAATCATCGCGCGACAACATATGTAAATATCATTTCATTGCAGTGAGGTTGCTGCAGGCCTGCTGTCTTTCGACTTCGCATAACTGAAAGTTGAAAGATTCAGTTTGTTCATCTTACGCGATTCCTCAAAGCTGCTATTGAGTAGTCCTTGCTGCTGAGTCGTTCAAATATCGACAGTGATTATGCGGGAGGTTGTAATGATGGTGGTATCTATGACGGAGGTTACTATGATGATGGTAAAGATGAGGGTGGTGGTGCCGATGATAATAGCAGTGGTGATGCTGCTGATACTCTTGACCTGCTGCTGGGTGATCCTGACGATGTTCGTCGACGATGATAAGATGACGTGACACTCAGCATGGCACTCCCGATGACGAGAGTGGGTTTGACACCGCTTTTTGACCGACATTGGTTTCATGCTGGTTTTCTTTGGTCTGACGACTGTGGCAGCGGTAATCGCAGCAGAGAGGGAGCCGACACACTGCTGCAGCGAAGCGCCACAGCATGCTCAACTAAATCAAGTCGGCTACTTAGATATAGCAGCAAGCTTGCAGGGTTTCAGGGGAACCCTGGGTCCTAATCTATGCCCTAATAACCTAATCCGGGCTGCCAATGAGGCCGGAGCAGTGTGCTGCCTTGGTGCAGATTGGCGGCACATTCGGTGGGGACGCACGGTCTTCGAGTTGAGGGTTCAATGTGAGGGGGTAGTTCGCTGTACTGAGCTTCAGGATGATCAGTGTGGAGGTCAGTTGCTTGAGGGTGATTGGAGGCCTTGTACTTTCCGAGTGTGAAAGTACAAGACTGCCCTCTCCCTTGATTCCACCATTCTGGTGCACGACAGATGAGCCTGAATGTGATAAAGATCACAAGCTTGCTTGAGGGCGTGCTGCCTGCTAATCCTGCTACAGCAACGCAACATCATCCATGCTGATTGAGACACTGAAACCTGTCGAGTGCTATCACAAGGTACACATCTGGCACCACGGGCGAACCGAAGGCTGTGATGATCTCTCACGACTCCTTGCTGCCTTTAGCACGACTTGGCTTGTGCAGTTCGAGTTGGTACAGGCTTTTGTGTGGCAGGCGAGGTTATGGGCAGGCTTGTATGCCAGTTGAACAGCGGCGAATTGACGTTGATGCGTAGGCCTGTGGAGCATCGTTTCGCAAATTGACATGACTGCGCGAGTTCCATTCAAAAATCCGCCTGCGCAAGCAGTGCGCAAGAGCATACAAGAATAGGCGTCCCATAGATGTAAGATGCCTGAGAAGCTGCTTCCAACAACATTGATGAGCACATCCATGAAAGCTGTCAAGCTGGTAGTTGGTTCCCAGACTCTACAGAAGCAGCCTGCGGCACATAACACTGAGGATTCACTGATCTTCGAGACCAGTTCAGTTTTTCTCTCCACTGTCGGGAAAATCCACGACATTGGCGTCAACCCCGTCCAGGCCTCGTTGGAGGGATGATTTAACGAGTATGTGCTTTGGTGCTAGACCGTGCTGCATACTCTCTCCAGTCTAGTTTCGTAGCTTCGTCCGGGAGACGCTAGACGAGAAGCCCGAGCTCGCCACACATACATACATATGTACATGGGTGGTTCTCTAAATTAGGGTCCCTTTTAGGGTCCTTTTTATAAGGGTGCCGTATTATATTGGGGACCAAAAAGGGGACCCTAATTTAGAGAACTACACACATACATGAGCATGGAACGTGCACAGGCAGTTGGCGAGTACCGCGTTGACTACAGAAATGGTTTCACGAGCGGCAAACGAGTACGTAAAGACACAATACAGAAAGAGACACGAGTAGCAGGACTCTATACTTGTATGTGTCGATCTGTATATAAAATGTAGGCGTATAGGTGTGCGTATATGATGTGTATATATATATATATATATACACATGCGCTCGCACAGTAAAGGTGTATGTGTACATTCTAATTTTATTATGCTCATCTAGTTGTAGATGCTTAATCTAATTTATGTATTCACCCTTACTTGTTGTTTTCCCTTTGTTTTCGCGAGCTAGAGGTTGGCTTATGCCTCAGCTTACAACGTGCTGGCTAAGGGCAAGCACATGCTAAACGCACGGCCTCATGGCCCCGCGGCCTTGAGCCGCCGTCTTGTTCCCGACGCAGCTCCCAGAAGGTAAACGTTAAAGCAACAGTCAGCACCATCCGCAGAAGAGGATATTACACATGCTTATACACACATATGTGGGTATGGATCGATGAAAAGAACGAAGGGTAGACAGGGTTATGTCTAGACATGGGTATAGACATAGATAATATAGATATAGATACCGACATACATATAGACATAGATATAGATACAGATGTACAAACAGGTATACGTGCTTATGTGAGCCTCGTTTATCTGCGAGGGGAAGGAGGAGACTCACTCGAAAGGGAAGGGGCGCGCTAGTTTTTGGTAAGGAAACCTTCGCTCCGATTCATGCCATGGTGCGTGGTCCGGACTCCAAATTGCTGCGGCTTCAATGCTGGGCTCAACTCCTTCTGAAAGTTGGGTTTTTGTTTGAAATGCCACAGCAGCAGTCTGTTGCAATGTTGTTGGTGATGATGAGGATGATGATGCTGTCAGGAGCGCATCCTTTCCTATCTGCCCATGTCGCACGTGGCCGGACTCATGGTCGATGTCTGTGCCTTGATCGCTCTTGGCAAAACTAGTTCAATTCAGCAAGTATCTGAGACCCTATGGCAGCTAGCAGGATGCTTTCCGGCAGTGTGTCCATGGGAAAGGTCAACTCCAGAGTCGACCCTAAACCCTAAACCCTAAACCCTAAACCCTAAACCCTAAACCCTAAATCCTAAACCCTAAACCCTAAACCCTAAACCCAACCCTAAACCCCAGTAAGAAGGCTCGACTTCAGGTCCATGCATTCTCCCAGCTGGGACGGCAACAAACGATGCAACAGACCTGCGGGTCGACTGAGCATTTCTGCAGGCTAATATAGAGGCCTCGATGATCAAAATAGGGCCCATTCTACTATAAGTATGATAAGGACCCCCCCCCCTCCCCCCAAACAAAGAATAGTATAGGTGATCGTTATGGCCCTTACATTAGTGCAATCCTCAGTTGCCCGCATGATCAGGGGGAGAATAGGTTTGCTTCTCAGAGCTGAGCCGATTTTCCCACAAGGATCTTCGTTACAGCAAGGCTCGATTAAGGCCTGCTACAACGGAGGGTTGCGTTCAGACTGTTTCGCTCCTTCCCCCTGCTGCAATGGTAAGGTGTTCCGACGGTTATGACAGGCAAATCGCATCTCGGATGATCTGGAGCAGGAAGTTGTTCAGGCAAATGGCAGGAGCAGCTGGAATGGCCCTCCGTCTCTGCAGCCGAAGCCGCTCAGACATGCCACACCGAGAGAACAGCACCTACAACGCCATAGCTGTATCCAGCTTACATCCCTTGCAGAGGCTGTAACCGAGGGTGAATTTCTTGCCGGACTCAGTGGCTGTTTCTGGGCCACCCATCAAGGCCCTCGTGGTGCACCGTCTACTTCGCGCGGCCTTACGACCTGAAAGCCGGTTCGGTGAAGGACAGACCGGGCCTGCTTTCTCTAGACACTTATGTCTATGGTGATCTGTAGTCTGTAAAGCTTTTTTTTGCAGAGTCTAGAATGCTCTACTGGGCTGTTGACCGGGGTCTCCTTTCAGACCAGAAAAGAAGTCAAGCTTAGTTTGTTGGTTGGAAGATGCAGAAAGCGCGGTAGTGCATTCTTTACGGACTTCAACCTCGCCTACTCCTGTCCCAGACAACCTTGATGCGAAAAGGTGTAGCCGAAGCCAACAACCTGGGACTGAAATTTGCAGGTTCGGTTATCTCCGACAAGACTTGCAAGAAGAACACACAGACACCCAAAAGCCAAAAGCAGCACACTGGTGGCCAGACAAGATTATTCACCGTCTCAGACTCTCGGACAGGACCGGCTTTGCGCGTGTCGGCCGACCTGCTTTTTGGGAGTGCCTCTGGTGTGGGAGAAGACCCCTGGCTAGGTTGTCAAGAAATCGTCAGTTTGGTGATGGCCTTGGTGAGCATGTTACTTCCTTATTTCTAACAGGTCGGACGACATGAGGTCACTGATGGTGCTAGTGAGTAGCATAACTTTTCTTTGTGTAGGGATGCTTGGTGTCTTCGTCGAAGAGGCACCACAAGTAGTACGAGCACCAGTGGTATGATTGGTGTGGAAACGCAAGATCAGCATGCAGTCTGAGTATGTAGTACAGCTTACAGAGCGGTGCTATGCACACTTGCAGGACAATAGATCCTGTTACCAGAGTCCAGCGGTGTGCTTGTACGTATAGGGAAAGACAAGTGTTTTTAGGCAGTGTAAGTCCGAGAGCTAAGACTAAGAGGTCATCCTAAATAAGAAACCCTGTATGGTACAGTCACAGGCAGGGCGACTAACGGAGTTTTGTGGCACAGCCGTTCTTTGAACACATCCAGTCAAGTTAGTTGACGCCAAGGAGAAATTGCAAGTGGGTCAAACAGTAGACCAGACCATTTACGATCTGTCATATACTGCAGACTTTACACTTTCTCTCTTTGTCTCTCTCTCTCTCTCGATATACATATATATATATATATTCATTTATTTGATTATTTATTTATTTTATGTCATTAGTTATTCATATTTGTATGTTATTTGTAGATGCTCTAATTATACGATATACTATGTGTCATCATATACTACAATGGTTCGCTATAATCTGAATACCATATGCTACCTGCTATAAAGTATGTATACATACTATATTTACCATCTACCATCTGCTATACTCTATACACCACACACTATGCACTAAACTCTATAGTACGCTCACTATGCACTATACCATACATGCTACTACACTATGTCCGTGCTTCTTTAACCCTAAGGGTCCATGTACCCAAATAGTAGATACTTTGGCCTTAACGGAGTCCCTATGTAGGTACTTTGGGGCCAAAGTATATATATTTGGGTTAGGGTACTTATAGGTTCCTATATAGTACCCCTATAGACCCCTTCAGAGGAGCCCCTTTTAGGATTGCTGTCAGGATCCCGGTCAGGGTTTTGCATGTCTGAGGCATTGCGGTGGTCAGTTGATATCGTGTATGTAGCCTTGAGTGGGGTTTAAACCCTAACGCTAAACCCTAAACCCTAAACCCTAAAGTACGGTTCGGTCCGGCTTTCCTTGAAGGGTTCTACCCACAGGCCCCATAGTAGTTCCTTGTTGGGATTACCTATATAATAGGGTTCTAAAATATGAACCCCAAAAAGGAACTACTATGGGCCTGTGGGTAGAAGCCTTGGGGCGTTTGGGATTTTGGGTGTGTTCGGGGGTTCAGGGAGCAAGGCTGCTTCCCATCAAAAATCTACATGGGCCCTTAGGGTAAGCTTTCAGGATCGCTGACAAGCTCCGGGCCATTGGAGCGGCAAACTCAGGCTCCCAAGCCTTGCATCCGCGCACCGATTGGGTTTAGGGTTTAGGGTTTCGAGCTTAGGATTTCGGGTTTACCTGTGGATCCCAATTTCGGCAGAGCTTCCTGAACACCAAACCATCCGGGAGCTTGGTTGCCGAAGCTCCGGAAGCTCTCCAGGCATGGAAAGAACCCGTTTATGCGAAGCACAGCCGACCCGGCTTCCTTAGTGTAGGTGGGTATGTGTACGCCGTTTATATCTGTGCATCTCTGCATGTCTTTGCATCTCCTCTGCATACATGGACCAGAAGCGACAGACCGAAATACCCATCCGCACACCACACCTATGTTACATACATGCATACACACATACATCCACACATGCATGCATGTCTACAGGCAGACATGCATACATACATACATGCACAGACATACACACACACAGAGGCATATATATATATATGTGTATACATATATATATATATATACATATGTATATATATATATATATATGTATATATGTATATATACATGTCTATATATATACATTATATACATATGTATATTTATATTCATATTTATGCGTGTGTGTGTATGTATGTATGTATGTATGTATGTATGTATGTATGTATGTATGTATGTATGTATGCATGTACGTATGTATGTATGTATGTATGTATGTATGTACGTATGTATGTAGGTAGGTATGTAGGTATGCGTGCACATATATATATATATATATGCGTACATGTGTATATATATATATATAGAGAGAGAGAGAGAGAGAATGTGAATACACACACACACACATTGCTTTGCAGCTGTACGTTTCTTGGCCTCCTGATCCAAGCTTGCTTGGCCTCCTCAATGGGAGGCCTGAAGCAGTCCATTGCCACCTGGGCCAAAGACCTGGGCCTGAAGTACTCCAAGAACTGCTTGATGGGAGGCCACGGCTGTTTTCGGGCGCTTGGACATCAATTCAATCTAGGACCGTCTTTCGTTTAGGAATGGGTTTTGGGCCCGTAGCTTTAGGTTCGGGGTCTTGTAGCTGTAGGCCAGGCCAGGGCCAAGGCATCTCCCAATGCAAGATTCTGGATCAGAGCTCATGGTTTTGACTAGATCTACCTTGCTGCCTGCTGTGTAGATTCAATTTGCCGGCATCCGCCCCATGCCAGCTCGACAGCCCTGCCAACTCCATTATGTTTGTGCTGCTGCTGGAACTCATGCAGTCCATGCACACCCTCTTCTACGTAGACCTCAGTCAAAAGGGAGGTGCCCTGCAGCAGCTGTGAAGAGGTGGGGGCCGGCTATGGCTTCGGGTTTAGGGTTCAGGGTTTGGGGGCCCGAAGCCATGCCAGGTGATGGCTCCAAGCCCTTCGGGCATACCCTGGCAGACAAAGTCGTGCTGAAGAACGTGAAGGTTGGGTCGTGATGGTCGTGGCCCCCAAGAAGAAAATCCCAGCGGGAAGCCCTAGAAGCCACGATAAGAGAAGGCTCGCTCATCGTATCGAAAGCCCGAGGTTGAGGATTCCACCCGAAGCAGAAAAGATGTCGGTTCATCCGGTGGCGGCAGCCAAGTTTCGATTCATGTGGATGGTGACGGCTCTGTCTCGATTTGATAATGCTGGCGAACAGGTTGCCGCGAAGGATCCCCACAGCAAAAGAGTTGAGCAAAATGAGTTTCTGGTATCCGGTTCCCTTCCTTGCGTAACGCTGTCAAGCATGAACCTTGACCGGTAGAGAGGCAGCACTGGGCATGGACCAGCTGAAGTATGGGGCGACAGGCGCTTCGGCTGTGAATCTTCCATATTCAAGACTCTAACGGACTGTAAAGCGGCCAGACGATCTGCAGTCTTCGCGGGAGACAAGGGGGGACACAGAGAGAGAGCAAAACGAGGCAAGCTAATGTAGAGAGACAGCGAGACGGAGCAGGAGAGGGGGATACAGACAGAGAGAGAGAGAGAGAGAGAGAAAGAGAGAAAGAAAGAAAGAAAGAAAGAAAGAAAGAGAGGCAGGGAGAGAGAGAGAGAGAGAGAGAGAGAGTGGAGAGAGAGGTGGGGCGTGCGGGTCGCGAGGGACTGGCCTACACACCCTAGCAAGCAGGCAAGCGAAAGAGCGAGGACAGGAGTGTAGAGAAGTCTAGAACTGCATGTGCGTGTATGTGTATATATATATATATATATATATGTGTATATATATATATATGCATTCATATGTGCATCTGCTTGTCTCTATAGGTGCTCACAAAATCAAGCCCCATCGGTGCCCTCAGATCCTCCCAGGCGTTTCCATGTGAATCCCAAAACACCCGACTGCAACCCAGAAGCCCCGAACCCCAAAACCTCTGAGCCGTCGACACCATAAAAGAAAGCCTAAACCCTCAACCCTAAAATGGCCTAAAAGCTTATAAACACTAAACCCTAAACCCAAACCCTAAAATGGCCTAAAAGCCTATAAACCCTAACCCCCTAAACCCCTAACCCCTAAACCCCAAGCCTAGAAACCCTAAGCCTAGAAATCCTAAGCCGCGTCCACCGCAACACCAAAGAGCTGGGACTCCCCAGGTGCCGCCCCGATCCGAGTGGATACCTTGGAATACTTTGGCTCTTTGGGCATCTTGGAGCTCACCTTTTAGGGGCTTTGGGGATTTGGGCTTATAGGGTTTAGGGCTTGGGGTTTAGGGCTTAGGGTTTACAGTAGTGCCTAGGGCTTAAGGTTTAGGGTTTAGGGTTTAGGGCTTTGGTTTAGGGCCCAGGGCTCAGGGATTAGGGCTTAGTGTTTGGGGCTGTGCAAGTCTGCTTCCTTCGGATGAAAACGGGCTTCAAGGCGTAAAGGGCCGTTGACTGCGAGTTGGGTAGAGCTTCATGCTGCGCAGAGGTGCTGAAGTCGACAGATGCGAGACTCATGCAAGCGGCAAGATGCAACATGCCTGCTTGTTAAAAGCCAACAGCATTCCGATTTGCATTATCCCAAGGAGCGCTGCGTCGAAAAGGCTAAACCCCAAAATCCGAAACGCTGAACCTCGAAACTCTAAAATTTGAATCCTGACGTTTGCTTCGATCTAAGGCATTGACATCTTGGAGCTTTACGGCATGTCCGCAGCTTGGCTCAACGAGTTCTAAGTGCAGGTCTCTGCATTGACTTTCTTGATCCACCTGATTCTGCTACAATGTCTGGGCAATTCAGAGCAGTCGCAGCACTGTCCTCACCGATTCAGCTCCTGGCACGTCGGGTTTTCACCCAGCCGACGAGGAATGCACCGGAGCATCCACGGTGTCGTCTCACGCGGCCCACATCTGGGGTTGCTGCGGCTTCTCGGCTGGTGGTGTTTTGAAAGCTGACTTTGCGGGGTGGCGCAGGCTTCAGACTTCGAGATTTCGTTGTTGCATTCTTAGAGACCCGATAATTACAGAAGGCTGATTCTGCACCGTTCCTGACATGTGCATATCCGAGACGAGTAAGTCAGTGTGCATTTGTATATACCTATAGTAGCACACTGGACGTCAATGAGTTTTGGACATATGCTTCTGCCTCCGCAACTTTGAGTTTATGATGGTATTCGGCCTTCAGCCATATCTACGTTGAACTTCACTGTATCTTTATGCTATACATTATACTGTTTGACTAGGTCTATATACGATAGACCCGTTCGATCGATAGGTCGACAGACCGATAAATCGATAGACAAACTGATAGATAGATAGATAGATAGATAGATAAATAGTGAGATAGATAGTCAGGTAGGTAGTCAGATAGATAGGCAGATAGATAGATAGGTAGGTAGATAGACAGATAGATGGATAGGTAGATAACTAGCTTGAACTCGTTTGCCTAAAGATGCCGAATCCTGTCCTTGGATTCTTTGTTTCGAGGCTCATCACAGGCTTCTGTTGCGGAGTTGCTCTTTATGCGACCGCAGGTCACCCGATCAACGGCGTGGAGGTGAAAGTGTTCAAGGCCAGCCGGGAGGTCTTACGATATCTTTCTGTCTCAACAAGTCCTGTAGGTGAGGCTGTCTGCTAGGATGCAGGCCTCTGGCGTTTACCTGTTGCCAAGAAGGCTAGGGCTCACATCGGGAGGTCGATCCTGACGACATCAACAAGAAGCAGGAATGTCCCAGGATCGGACATGGCTTTGGCTTGGCGGTGGCGTGGGTTTCTGGCTTGAACGTTTTTCTGGCTTGAACTTCTTTACAGTTTGCAATTCGTGTTCAAGCATCACCGCACCCGCCTCTGCCATCTTCGGCAGGAGTCCGGGCTTGGACAGCTTTGATGATGTATTCCAAGGCCAGCCGTGGGGTAGTCTGCTTCTCTGATGTACCGTCAGCGGGACTGGTGACTGGTTGCAATGCTGCCTTGTTGAATGCGCGGGAGGGAGGGTAAGTCTGAAGAATGCAACGTCTCAGAAGCTTTGGCTGCTGACCGCGTAGGTGAAGTCTGCTTCCGCGGTCGTAACATCATGCAGCTCGGCATGAACGAAGTAGCAGTGGTAGTAGACGAGAAGTAGAAGGCAATAGTAGTAGTAGTAGTAGTAGTAGTAGTAGTAGTAGCAGGAGCAGCAGCAGCAGCAGCAGCAGCAGCAGCCAGCAGCAGCAGCAGCAGCAGCAGCAGCAGCAGCAGCAGCAGCAGCAGCAGCAGCAGCA